>JBAGKK010475708.1:0-17225 GCA_037177015.1 Euceroptres primus
AATAAACAAATTAGTACTTAAAAATATTAAAATTTGTCGAAAATTTAGTGAGATAAAATGTTTCTCCTGCTTTTTTTAGCTAAACTATATACTTGAACAAATACGTTGTATTTAAATAATTGTAAAATTATTTAAACAAATTAATTTATTGTTATCATTGATTAAATAACTCATAAAGTCTAGAAAATACGTCATTTCGCGAGTTAACTGAAGAAAAACAAATATTTAAACAAATTAAAATGGTTTAAACAATTGAAAATTAGTTAACAAATGACTGAGTATTCTTAAATTACCGATTAATGATTATTTATTTTTAGAAAACTTTTAAAAAGCGTCAATAAACCGCAAAATTACGTAAAATTCAAATTTGTCACTTACGGAGTTTTCTTTGGGGACCCATAAGAGTGGCTTCAAATTATTCAACCTCAAAATTTATGATTGATTCTTATTCTCTGACGAATTCTGAACAATTTACTGAAACGCGGAATTATTTGTAACATATTATCGCGTTTAAATATTAGATTTACAAAAAGCTAACTTTTTCCCATGTTAAATCAATGGGAAACTTCATGATCTTTGCGCCACCCCTAAATATTAACCGATTTTGCTCAAATTTGGAGATTTATTTTGGGCATTCGAACAAAACTGGGGGCTGACATAAGAGAAATTTGAAAAGTGAAAAATAAGGGCCACCTTAGTATAATATGCACAGATATATGCTTAGGAGACTAGGAATGAAAATGGATTATGAAATAAATCATCGGTTGCCTCCGGAATTGCCTGAGATTCGATATACGATCGAGGCTCATCCCCAAGGCAAATCCGGAACTAATTAAAATAAAGATGTTAGGAAAAAGGAATATTAGAATAGAAACACGCGAAATATGAACACAGACAGGTTGGTCGAGTGCACAGAGAGGCACGAAACTAACGAAGAATAGAGAAAAGAATAGGAATAGCTGAAATAAAAAGGAAAGCGAAACAGATATTAGGGAGAGAAAGAAAGTAATGAGAGTAAGAGAGTTAGATTCGGTAATGATAGAGAGGGGGTAGTCGAAAGTACGCTAGACAGGTGAGCGGATTACCCCCGAAAAATCGCTTAGAAATCGAAGGACCGACCATTCGCGTTCTAGTCGCTATTTTTTATTTTAATCGATAGTTTTCATTGTGCAGAGAAATAATATGTATGATTTTTTATTTGGAGGGGGGGGGGCATTGAGAAAAATGGCTTCAAACATGGCGGCTGCCCGGTAGCTGTGCAGCTTCAATTGAATATGAAAAAAATACTTTAACCTTGATTTATTCTTTCCAATTCTTGTAGAAATATATTGATGTCACTTTAATAAACCTCACTCAATCAATAAAAGTCATTAAAAATTATTATTTTCTTCAATAATCATGATTAAAATTTATTTTTTTAATTCAAAAAATTTGTTTTTTTACATTTGTTACTTTAGTTCAAAATAGATCAATTTTATCAAAAAATTGTTACAACAAAAGTTGTAGAGCGGTATTTTCTGAAAAAAAGTAAGCTGCATTTGAAACCTTTACGATGGAAATTACACCGTCTAGCACAACTTAAAGGTAAGGCTGCGTATCATGTTATATACATTCTTACCAACTTTGACACATTCTACGTTTCTTAAATTACTTTTAAAGTTTCTCTCATACATTTTTGTAATTTTTCCTGAAATAATTTTAAATTTCTCTGAATAATTAAATTAAATAATAAAATCGTTTTACTATTTTTAAAACTTTATTATTCTGGACTGGTTTCATTGATACACTGTTCAGAACATTGACAGACGTTACAATATTTTAATTAGATGCAAGACAACAGCATAATATAGTAGAACAGGGAGATTTTTCGCCACAAGAACACAACTATTTTTGTAGTATTTCCATTGTTGCATCGCCTTCGAAATAGTTGGGATGTAAAACACCATCTTTCTCCAACCAGCTATAGTCTATTGGTTTCAAGGATTTAATTTCTGAAAGAGAAGCTTGACCCAATCATTAATTTGCGAGGAAATTATAAGAATGTTCTGAATCAAAGATGGTCTTGATGGAGGTAGCTTATCGATATGAGAATTTTTCTCAATGGCTAGATGGTTTCGCAATGTTTCGCAAAAAGAGCTGATAGAACATGCTGTTCCAATTTTCCCACAAGAATGTGAAGAGGAATGTAGCGTCGATGGTCCACGAGAGGCATTATTTTTCCAGTGAAAAACCACACTTGCGGCTTTGATTCTAAACATTGGTAATGAGCCAGTAGTAGAATAAAGACATCGGTATCTGGAGATTTAATGATAATACATCGTTTTATTCCCATTGTTTCAATTTGTTTCACGTGAAACACAAGATATGTATCTGCCTCTCTTAAATAAATATCTGCATCTCTCTCTCTGGGATTACACCGACAGTAGGGATCAAGTAATGAGTGTTTATCGTCATTAGGAACGGGTTGGGCCTGAACGAAACACTCTTCATTTACTAGCCAGGACATACATTTAAAGAGAACTTCTGGTACAAATTTCCTTGATTATTCAAGTAAGACTTCACTTGGGCCCCAATAATTCGATGTCGTTTGAATCTGGTGAATGTACTTCTTAAGTATACCGATAGCTTCGTGTAATATTTTACCTTCAGAAACCAACACCTCAGTTTTAGGATCACCAAAGTCATTTGAGTTTTCTAAATCGATCAATTTGTGCAAATGAGCCTCAACAGAGAATTTATTGGAACATACGAAATCAGGTTTTCCATTCTCCGAATAAAAAGTAAAGTCCTTTTCCGCAACCTTCTGTAACTTACTGTTTTTATAATGAGAAAGAATATTGCTAGTCTATTCAAGTGTAAGACCCTTTTTCACGTATGAAACGTATGAAACATTAAGTTAACCAATCGAAGGATGACAAATCTGACCGTAAAATCCGTTTATTTGGACCACTAGGTTTGACATTATCCGTCGAACGTTTTCTGGAGTCTTCCATTCGTCGCTCCATTGTTACATTTTATTAGTCTTCGTCAAATTAAATCACTTTTGAAACACTACACGATTATATCAAGCACTTTGAATTTAATTATGAGTGTTAGAGTATCTCGAACTTGAGCGGTTGGATGCAATAACAACCTACTTGTATTTTCAGAAATCACTTGTTTTTTATTTGTTTGACTTCTCAAAAATTGTGACTTCTCAAAATACAAGTGGGCTGTTATTGCACCCAACCGCTCATTTATATCCATTTTCAATATCTGGACTTAATTTGTTTTCATTTCCACTCAAAAAATATTATTTGCATAAATGGATGATCAAGTCAGGAAATTAAAAATGCTTCCAATTTCAAGAACTTTCTAATTCTATGCACTGCAAAAAATATTACCACGAACTTGAAATCACACTCACTTTAAAGAACACTTTAAAGATTCTTTTATTTCAAGCGCGAAAATTTTGTGAGACGATTGTCTAAATCACTAACGTCGATTCGCCACTTTAAGAGCAGGCACCAGAGTGCGATGGCTCAAATTCTTTAAAGCGAACTTACTCCTAAACTAATAATATGAATGGATTTTCCATACCAGACAGCCATTCGTCGGTATTTCCTTTATGGCTGTCTGGTATAGAAAATCTATTTGAATCATTATTTTATAAGTAAGTTCGCTTTAAAGAATTTGTAGCGTCGCACTCTGGTACCTGCCCTTAAAGTGCATCATACAAAGAAGACACAAAGCAAAACAGATTCTAGTGTGAAACATTTAAATGCAATTTAAACTAGAGGCCAAAAAGACAATATTTACAACCTTTATATGCTTTTTTCATCCTACGTTTGTTTAATTTTCCATTTTTCATACAAGTGTTTCATTCATTTAATTTAAACAACGGTTATATATCTAACATCTTCGATCTTCTCATCTATGTCATGCAGGCTTTTACCATCCCATACATGTACAATTCTGATGATGACCATCGACGCACGGAAAAACGTCAATGATGCTGTGAGACCTCACAGCTTAATTCATTAAAAGAAGCTTTGACCAATAATCTACACTTTCATTTCCTATCACCATCTTCAAAATAAAGCCTCTTTAGATAAAGATCATAGTGATTGGAATAATTACCCCAGCTTTTCTAAATTTTGGTGGGGAATTAGAACCGTTACAAACTCTGAAAGAGATTTGGAAGACTGTTACGAAGTAGAATTCCAAGAAACAGATAAGTGGACGGATAAATTGCGTAGATTACAGATAATAAAAGAAGAAGTCCAGAAAAATCTCGCTAAATGCTGTGCCCAGTGTCTTCACGTGCCAACCTCGCCATCAACTCCCGGACGTATTTTCTACTACGCCAGGCCTGCCCAAGTAGGGGCGCGCCTTTCCAAAACAGATGTTCCGCCTTCCCTCCCAACGCTGCTCCTTTAGCTAAGGTGGTGGGAGATGGTAGATTGTCTCTCTAAGGAAACAGAAACGCTACAAGGAAATATCTGTTATGGCGCTTTAGGGCGAAAGTACTTAATATAAGCTTATAAGCTGAAGTCGAGTTTTTATAGGAAATTTAATGCTTTAATAAGTCTATTTTTAAAAACTGAAATTCATAGCAGTAAGAATTGTAAAATAATCAAAGGATTTACTGCGTATATTTAAAATAAATACATATTGCATAATAAAAGTTACAATTACCATCATGAATTTTTAAAAAGGTACAAAAATTGTAAGAAATAATATATTTAATAATTTGAGGATTTTTTCAACAATAATAAGATCATCATATTTTCCATGGAAAAAAATATTCATTTTTAAGAAAATATAATCGGTAATTATTTTCTCATTTTTGTACAATTGTCCTAATTATTTAATTAGTTCTACATTATTATTATCTACCCGTTATTACATTTGTAATAACGGTTACCATATTTCGAAGAACATTAAAGTAAATTTTTAAGCTAAGTTATTTCAATAAATTACGAACTTTTACGTTTTCGCAAATGACTTTGACGCAATTTTTCATCAGTTAGAGTATAAATGTTTACATCTAGGTCAGTTAAAGTAACTCTCATTAAATTTTGTAATGATAAATCGGTCAATGAAGCGCATTCAGAAGATTTAACGTGTTTCATTATGGAAAATGCACTTTCGCATCTATAAATAGATCCAAAGATTGACACGATTTTCATCCCCAATTTTCTAAGCTTAGGAAATTCTTGTTCAGGTAGCTTCCTAAATATGTATTCACCTTTATCTGTTAAGTATTTTAATTGGGGATGTGTATGCAAAGAACGTAATTCTGACTGTATATCATCCGAATAATCATTTATATTTACTGAAAATGGATCGTTGAATAAATTCAGTTCTTTTTTCAAAGAGTCAATGTCTTTAAATCTGGTTTCATACTGATAATTTATACCTTCGAGAACAGATATAAAAACAAGAAAATTTGCTTCAGGAAATTCATCCGCGATTTTTTTACAACTTGGGAATGTTTCCAGCTTGTTTGCCTGCAATACATTTATGAAATCTTTCAATGTTTTACGAAAGTTTTTGACGTAATTCATGTATTCTGCAAGATTCTGTTTCTTCGTTTGCAATAATGAGTTTAGGACATTTAAGTGATATGTGATATCTGTAAGAAACGCTAGTTTACTGAGAAAGTTGAGATCCTCAAACTTTTCTTCGAAATCTAATGTATCTTTATTCGAATGATCTCAAGAAAATTGGTATCTGCTTTCTCATTGCAAAAAAACCGTTTCAAACATTTTCCAGCACTCAACCACCTAACATCACAATGTAAAGGAAGATCAGGGTAAGCTGTATTACACTCTTGCAGAAATTCTTTGAATAATCTGTGTTAAAGTGAGTTATTTCCCCCTCTTATTAAATTAGTGATTTTCACGACCACCTTCATTGCCTCTGATAATTTTAAAGATTTTACACACAAAGCTTCCTGATAGATAATGCAATGAATGTACAAGCAGCACAGACCTTCCTTTTGCATAAGACCCCACAGGCCACTTACATGTCCAGTCATTGCTCTTATTCCATCAGTTGTAAGTGCAGTTAACTTCTTAAATCCGACATATTCATTAACGATACTTTTTTACGAATTGAAAACGTCAACTCCTTTCGGCGTACGACGTAGTAGTACTATTTTCAGCATTTCTTCATGCACAGTGAAATCAGGAAGTACGAATCGGACAAATATCATCAGCTGACTTATATCTGTTCGATCGGTACTCTCATCTAAACAAGGCAAGAAGAATATGTATGCCAGCAATAGATATTTTAATTTTTGTTTAAGATATTCAGCTATGTCCCCTATTCTTCTGTTTACTGAACTCCTTGAAAGTGGTACATTTCTAAATTTTTCAGCTGCTTCTTTTTCATTGCAGTATTCTGCCATTAAAATCGAACATTTTTTTATTCGTTCTCCATCGATAATCCATGGCTGATGTGATGACAGATGTAGTTGAAGAATTTTTCGATAAATCGAATTCGCTTAATTCCGATGATGATGAAGACAAGTTCCTTGATGATTCGAACATTCTTGGTGATAATAATACTTCCGTTAACGCTTGTCTGTCACCTGGCTCTTCAATTTTTAGCAATTTTCGTCTCAATAATTTAAACAAGTGGATTCTAGCTTCTCCTTTAAATAGTTCTGAATGTTCACAATGTTGTTTTTTATAGTGGCGCATAGCATTGCCATATCCAATCTTTTTGTAATAATTTAATGTAATGTTACAAAGTAGACATTTTAATTTTTCGTCTACAAAGATGAAGAAACTGTTGGTTGCAGAGCCTTTAAAGTCGAGTTTTTCTTCTTGATTCATTATTAATTTAAAAATAGTCCAACTAAGAACCAAGAAATCTGGAAACAATAATTAAAATTGAAATAAAATTTCATTAAAAAACACAAAATTGTACTATTAAAAATGCATGATCACGTACCGTAATGGACGTTCCGTATTCAAGGAATTTGTACCACTCTTAGATATGAGAATTTAAAAGAAAAATAATTAAACACTGCTTATTTTCGAAATTTTCGATGCGTGGGCAACGATAGTTTAAACGAAACTGACCAATTCTATTCTTTCAAAGCTTTTCTCTTTGAAGCTTTCCCTTTTTTTACACTTACTTTTAGTGAAAAAATATGCACCTGACTAAGCAAGAAAACTCGCTCAAATTTTGAGACAAGTTTTAATAAATAATATTAAATATACAATAAAATGTAAAAATTGAATATTTAATACTGATATTTATATCAACAAACAATAATATATTTAATATTTTTATTTTATTTATTTATTTTAATAACGAAAATATTTTAAAATATTGGCATATTTGTATAATATTTTTAAATTATTTGTTCAGTTTATATGAAGAATTATGAAGAATATGAAGAATTTCGCCACAAAGCGCCCTAACAGATATTTCATAGTAGCATTACTGTTTCCTCAGAGAGGCAGTGCAACATCTCTGACCACCTTAGCTGAAGAAGCGGTCAGGAGTAGCATTGAAGAGGGAAGCAAAACATCTGTTTTGGGAAAGCGGGTCCCTACTTGGGCAGGCTTGCACTACGCCAACGCCAACGCGATTCCAGAGAAGAAACCTCACGCCAACGCCGACATGGCTCTTCAATTCTTTATTTTTCCCCTGAGCAGGAGCCCCAACTTATTGTGAGTGGTTTAATAAACCAACTGTTTTTATGAAACTGGCCTTCGTTACTGACTACACCTTCTCTCAGCGATCCACCTCCCCATTTTCACTTTTAATTGCAGTCAATTTCCGGGCAGTTGGATACACTCCATAAAAAGTTTATTAGTTAATTTTCTATTTAACTATAATAACTTTTGTTATAAAAATGTTCTCTTTGAGTAAGCTGTAACAAGTTAATGCTTGAGTTAATGCTGTAACGAAGTTATATTAAAGATCAATATATTTTTTTGTATAGTTAAAAGAGGGTTCAAAAATTACGTTTTATAATAACATACTAAAATGTTCCCTTGTCAAAAGTAATTATAGTGAAGTTATTCTATAAATCATGGAATATAACAAATTACATTGAGGCTGTTTATGTTGTTGGATGTTTGGTATGGATGTCTACAATAAGCCATTTCTACTCTATGTCCCACGGTACAAACAATTTTAATATAATTTATTCAATAATTTCAGGAAAGTGACTTATTCTTTGTTCTAAAATTATTTTTAAAAATGTTTCTTCTCATTAAATATACATTAGGGTGGGTCGAAAATAAAAAATTCTGGAATTCGAAATCGTCACTACGCGAAAAAGTAGCGCGTTGGGATCCTTACAAAGTACAATTAATTTTGAATCGATAGATATAGCGCTTGGTTACCCGCGCTCGAAAAAAAGGTTTAAAACATTTCTTGTTTGTAGAGCTTTTAAATTTTCTTGTTTTTCAATTTTTATTACATTCCTGGAGGTGAAAAAAGTCTTCCCAATTTTTGGCGGATTTTAATAAATTATTTTCTAAGAGGTAATTACTATTTAATTCACCCCAGTATTCGAAAAAGATTCTCAACACCTGTCTAAATAGGAGAAAAATTTTTTCGAGTACTTGAAAACTTTCCAGTGAGAAAAATGTACTAGGAAAAAAATTGCCAAGACCCAGAAATTGAAATTGGAAATACAGCGAATTTTTAAAATTCTGATTTTGATATTTGATGAAATTATCTTTATTATTGGATGTTTGAAAATTGGATGGCTTAGATGTTCAAAAATGTTTAGGCTTTTTTAGCATAGAAATACACTAGAAAAAAAATCGACAAGACCCTGGAATCGAAATTGGAATTACAGCAAATTTTCAAAATTCGGAGTTTGGTATTTAATAGAATTATTTTTTTCACTTGTGGTTTTATAGACTTTTATAGACTTTTATTTCCATCCCTCTTCGAACTACAGGGGGTGAAATTTTCATTCCCTGGACAAAAACGGGATTTTCAAATGGTCATAACTTCCTTTCTACAAATGCGAATTGAATTTTCTATGAGTGATTTTTGAAGAGCTTTTCATGCCCTTTTGTCCTTTGGTCGACATTATGGAACTGACAATAGTCTTGCGGTTATGCAAATATATCCGAGCGAAACCTCCCCTCGCGCGCTCGGACAGGCCGGCCAGCCGGCCGGAGACTTGACTTTAAGCTGTATACAGCCACAGTGTCATGACTTAAACAATCCGACATGATTGCCATGCTAAAATTCTTCAATTCGTTTCCTTCTTTGTAATAGATAACCACTGTAAATATAATAGCTTGATTATTATTCCAATGGAAAACTTGTGCAGCATTTTGCATAATGAAAGCATAATTTTCAGCAAAGTCAAGCAAACTCTCCTTCCTTCAGTATAACTGTATGCTTCAAAAACCTTGTCGTTTCGCATAAAATGCTTGGGGTTTCAGGTTTTTAAGTTTAGTGCAGAGTTCTTCCACGAGAGTACCAGTGTCTGCTAGTTCGGTCTTCAAAGTGCTTCTATCAGTTTGCTGCCAAACTTGATATGTCACTGTGTCGAAACTATTCAAGTCCAATAGATCAGTCAGGTACTTCTTACAATTTTCAATGTCAGGACAAGATTCGCATTCGTTAAAATGACAATTATCAACGAGTTCATTTCTTTCAAACAGTCGTGGTAATCTGATAATTGTATGTCAGCCCCCTCAGTTAAATGTTTGATATCAATCACATTCAACATCAACTTAACGTTTACATGATAAACGCAGACACAAACATTGTGAGTTTCACTTGCACCAGCTAAAACACAGTGCTTTGGTCTCAGCTGTGTGAATTTTGAAAATCCGATCTTCACACTTTCGTGTTGAGTTACTTTGACATAATTCTGACAGATTGCACAGAATCAGTCTCTTTTGTACTTGCTCACGTGTGCCGTCTAGTTTTTTGACAGATATGAAATCTTTCTTACCCGGAATCAGTCGACTATTCTCGTCATCTTCGCAGAAGTTGCTTACCAAATTTTCAGTTTCTTCTGCCAATTTGTGTCCTCTCTTGGCTTCGGGAAAAGTCAAAACTCAACTTGTGATGACTAAGTCTTTTGTTTTTTTGACTTCACGTTCAGATGCACCGAATTCTCGCATGATTTGTCTGCGACTCCAAGACTTAGGCGCAAGACAAACTCCAAGAACTTTGAGGCCCGCTAAGTGATTTTCACCATTGCATCCTTCTTTTTAATTTCTTATTGGGAACAAAAAATCTGAGTCCTCTTCCATCTTTAACGTCAGGCTCTTCTACAACTCTGGATGGCTGTAAATCGAGATTTCTACATGCTTTTCTACAAGCACCACATATTTTAATATCTTTCGGCAAATGAGGAAACGCTAATTGCTATTAGGGGTCTCAAATCAGCGCTTCTTCCATGTTTCTGCTTACGAAAATGATTTGTACATACGCTGTTAAAACTTTGCTTCGAAGACATGGTCAGCGCGAGATGACCATGCAGGGTCTTTAAGAATCTCACTTCGCTTCGAAAGCAGCGATTTGAAAAAAGAATTAAAAACGAACTTATAACCCAATCTGAATGAACAACAATCACAGAACAGATAAAAAAGGATAAATTAATTATAAATATACTAATAAGAAGCAAAAACGAAATGCCAGAAATCATAGAAAAAACGCAGAAAAATTTCAAACACTACACGTTTGCTGCTCTTACCTTTCAGGAGTCTAAAGTCAGAGTAACACAGCTCAATGTTTTGCTTGAGGCCAAGAAACAAATGACAGTCAATGTGATTACCTTTTGTTTCTTGGTACAAGATGAGAAACAAACGAAAATTTATGTAAAATTTGTAAAACTCCCTCTCAGCAACTTCACACTATGCTGTCTCTCTCTCCCTCTAACCATCGTCAGCGAAGTTGGTTAGAGGGAGAGAGACGGTACAGTGTGAAATTGCTGAGAGGAAACGAATTTATGTTCTCGGACTTATGTCGCTGTCATTTATTTTTCGATAATACACGAGGCCTTCAAGTGTAATTCAGAGAAAGGACGAATTCTGTGTAATGATAATTTGTTTGTATAATTTGTTTATATAAATAGTTTAACCTATTGCCAATTAATGTTAATCTTTCACAAGTCATTAGTAAATATGTTAATCCATGATTTTTCTCTCGAAAATACAGGTCTGAAATTCTTGAATATTGATTCTAGCTAGGAAGCGTGAAAAAATTACGTACCATTAAATAGAAGGGGAGGGGGTCTAATTTTTGTTACGGTAATTATGAAAATATTACAGCAAAACCTCGAAAAAAACGTTATGGTGGGGAGGGGAGTACAAAAGGTCGAAAAAACGTTAGGTAATTAGTGAACGCTATCTTAAAAAACACTTCCGCTCGCTAATTTGTTTATAACTACATGAAAAAATTTTCGATGCATCTAGATCCGCTAATCCTAATTTTTAGAAAGTTTCTGCTTCAATCAAACTTATTTTTGAATGAATCAAATTCGAATGAATCAGCGCCGGTCGGTGCACCGGCTGGCCTGTCCGAGTGCGCGAGAGAGAGTTCCGCTCGGATATATTTGCAACACCCATAACTTTTGACAATCCCATAATGTCAACCAAGGTATTTATTGGAAAAAAGTCAAGCTTTCTTTTAAAATTAATTTTTAAAAAATCGAAAGTACCTGCAGAGTAGAAGATTAAGAACAATGGATTTCATTGGATGAAAGGGCATGAAAAACCCTTCAAACATCACTCATAGAAAATTCAACTCGTATTTGTAGAAAGAAAGTTATGACCATCTGAAAATACCCATTTTTCCTGGGGGATGAAAATTTCACCCCCTGTAGTTCTAAGAGGGATGGAAGTAAAAGTCTACAAATTGGTGGGTAAACTACTATCATATAGGCGAACAAACTCTAAAAATTTGAAGGCAATCGGTTCAGAAATAATGCCCCATATGCTTAGAAATTACACACATTCTCGAAAAAATTTTAAAACCACAAGTGAAAAAAATAATTCTATTAAAGGGGCCGTGCATAAATTACGTAAACTCCTTTGGGTGGGGGGGTCAACGATTTTTCTATGCTGTCTTACATGGGGTGGGGGGGGGGGTGTACGAGATCGAAAACATTTCTCACTTAAGATTTTTTCAAGCTGCGAATACCTAAAAATCAAAAGGAAAACAGACTTTTATGTGGAAACAGCTGTTTGTCAGCGCGATCTAGTGTTGAATAAATTTTATAGAGAGTAGTAGTTTTTTTCTATTGTAGGCTGGTTCAAGTTTTAAGATTTTACTGCAAGGAATTTAAAATGAAAAGAAAACATTAAAAATGTTTTTAAAAAATGATATTACCATTAAAATGACAACTGTAAATTGCAAGTTAAAATATTTACTGTAGCACCTAGTACATTAAATATAAATACTTTTTATATTACATTGTTGATAATTTAATAGTATTACTTGCGTTTAATACCAACAAAGCTTTCTAATAATAAATGGCCTTTGTTTGAAAGAAATCAGCGGGTATATAAATTCACAAAAAAAATTTATTCGGGAAAAATTACGTGAGATAGGGGGGGGGGGGGTCAAAACTTACGGAACCTCACAAAAGGGGGTACGTAATTCAAAATTTCAGAAAAAAAGTTTACGTAATTTATGCACGAGCCCAAATATCAAACACCGAATTTTGAAAATTTGCTGTAATTCCAATTTCGATTCCAGAGTCTTATCGATTTTTTTTATAGTGTATTTCTATGCTAAAATAGCCCACACATGCTCAGAAAAATTTTTAAGCGTCGAATGATGAAGATAATTTCATGAAACATTAAAATCAGAAATTTAAAAATTCGCTGTATTTCCAATTTCAATTCCTGGGTCTTGGCGATTTTTTTCCTAGTGTATTTTTCTCAGTGGAAAGTTTTCAAGTGCTCGAAAAAATTCTTCTATTTCCACAGGTGTTGAGAATTTTTTCTGAAAAATGGGGTGAATTAAATAGAAATTATCTCTTAAAAAATAATTTATTCAAATCCGCCAAAAATTGGGAAAACTTTTTCGACCTCCAGAAATGTAAAAAAAAATTTGAAAAACAAGAAAATTTAAAAACTCTACAAACAAGAAATGTTTTTAATATTTTTTGCGAGCGCTGGTAACTAACCTGCATATCTATCGATTTAAAATTAATTATACTTTTTAAGGATCCCAATGCGCTATTTTTTCGCGAAGTGGCGATTTCGAATTCCAGAATTTTTTACTTTCTATCCACCCTAATATACATCGTCAGAATAAGTTATCAATGACCCAGCTGAAAATTTCTGTACAGGAACCTTCACGGGAACCTGTACAGGTTCCTGTGTAAGTTCCTGTATAGGATTCTCTAGAGGAACCTTTGAGGAACGTACACTGGAGCGTTCACAGGCTCCTGTACTGAAGAGTATAAGGGTGAGACAAGACTTTTTTACTTTACTTTTTAAAATAAATTTTACTATTAATTTAGAGAAATTTACCTTAAATCAAAAGTCTTACCTGGCGCGGCTTGGGCCAGGAGCTTCCAGGGCTTTAATTTAGACAATTGTAAGAAATTTTATTTATGTTGAGCGCCAGCTAGTTTGTCAAAAACTAGCAAACAATGGAATTAGTTTAATGCACGATGAGACTTCTTTACTTCGGGTTGAGTTGTTGGGAGACCCATTAAAACAAACAAGGAAAACTTCTACAAACATGTGCGTATTTATTTTAAAACAATTTCAGATAAAATGTATTTACAAATTTTAGGTGATATCCTTGGTGCTTCAATTCACAGACAAAAGTCAACAATAATTAAACAATTTTCATCGAGTGCTCGGAAACCGACCCTTTGGCGATTTTACAATTCTCGTTCTGTCGCTCGCTACAACCAGCCAAAGAGTGTCGAATTTCCGTTTTGCCTCGTGCTCAAGCTCTCGAAAGTTAGTGCGCATGCACTTTCGACTCATCGATATTTTGTCGAGACATCGGTAAATCTGTTTTTGTGGCTATGATAAATTTGAAATTGAATATCTATTAATATATGATTTGAAAATAATTAATTTAACTAAATGAAATTGATTTCCGAATTGTCAAGTCTGAGCTTGACGTAACGGTAATTTATTCTAGTTTTGACTTTCCTGTCACAAGGGATCCTGTACGGGAACCTGTGCTAGGAAGGAACCTTTACGTGTTCATGTACTGATTTGCTGTAGAGGATCACACGCCGTTAAAAAATCCCTATAAAGGATCCCGTACCGATCGGTTTCAAAAAATTCGACATTCCAAAAGCGTCAGAAGTAGGTTTTCGATCGGATCGAATTATTTTGCACACTTCTATATTACTTCTTTCGTCCTTCACTTGAGATTCTTTCGAAAACAGCTAATGCTACGTAATTGTCCCGTTACTTACTCATAGCATTTTCAGTTATCTACAAATTTGATCCCTTGGCATTTCTTTTCGTTAATCTTTCTTTCCAGAAAATTTTCAAGTACGGAGGCTTTCTTTCTTTCTTCTTTTGTTTTTTTTCTATCTTCTTTCTTTCTTCCACAACTCGCAGGAAGTGAAAATAACTTTTACGGACCACGGAATCATGTTTGGTGCGTTACGCTGCGTCATACACTATCCTGTAGCGCGTAAACACCTTGCTGTCCCACAATGCCCATCGGAGAGTGAAAAGCTTATAGAACAGGGAATATTTTGGGGCACTTTTGAAAAAAAATCGTAGAGGGGATGGAGTTGGAAAATTCGAATAAAAAGTGTTTTTGCAATTTTCTTCATGAGAACTTATTTTTACAAAACGATACGTTATTCTATCTTGGAACTGGTGAAATTATCTACAAAAAATTCTGTGTAAAGTTTAAAATCGATTCATGCGTTCAGGAGATAATGAATTTTGAAAATTATGCTGCATTAAAATTTGGCCCGTGTTAGTATGGCAACCATGCATTACACGAACCTTAAACGCTACTATAAATTTTAGATATACACTACAACGTATGGGATTGTTGAGAAAATCGGAAATTTTTTTGAGGATTTCTTTTTTTCAAGAAAATGCCCCATATCCTGAATTAGAGCCAGGTCCCATTCCGACATAAAAATTTCCGTGATCAAATGACATGAACTGCACCAGGTCCGAGAAAGTAGACCCTTCCAGCCCAAAGTTTTTTGATGCGCTGAATTCGAATCCTACGTCCATTTTTCTCCAACAGGTCCCAGTTTTTTTATTAACAATTTATTTAAACAAATACTTTAATGTATCAGTTTTCTATCGAAAACTATTACTTTGATCTAAAATCGTTGTGATTTATTACTAGAATTGTATTTAGTAATGAAAAAAAAAAATTAAATTTACTCTTATATTAAAGTTGAATCCCTAAAATTAATAAATTATGCAGATCCTTAGAGAATTACGCACCTCTAAGCTCAAAACTAAGACTTGAAAATTCAATCTTCGTTCAAATCAAATCAGGTTGTTCTCTTTTTAATACAAAAATATTTTATAATATTGGACGGTTTTTTTCTAAATTAAATTCTTTTTTTAAATTGTTCCGAGTTATAAGAAATATTTTTTTTTATATTGAAGTAGAAATTGCGGTAAGTAGAGAATTATAAATATTGTTAGTTGTAGAAAGTGAAAAGATCCATATTATTGTTGCACTAGGTAATTTTAAATATTCTTAATTTAAATTCTTAGTTTAGTGTATAGATTTTAATACGATTTAACTTTAGAACTGTAGATATTACGACGCATTTAGAAATAGGAATCTTTTTGAAAATATTTTTGAATTGAAACGAGAACAGCCTAATTTGATATGCTAACTTCAGTTCTATTGTGTTTACGTATCGTGCAGGTTAAAATGGGGTTAACCTTGCACGAGTTTTAAAGTGAAATAAATTGATAACCAAGTAAGGTTACATCAAATTTTCGCATTAGAGGTATACATACAGACAATACATGTCATATTCTGTAAGTTTAAGTTGCTTTAATTTTTCTTCTTAGGAGACATGAACAGAAGAAAAAGGCACATTTGAATGAAGTTTTAATTTTTAAGACCCAGTTTCGAGCTTAAAGGTGCGTAAATCTTGGAAAATATGCATTAATTCATTAATGTAAGGGATTTAACTTTCATATGAAAGTAAATTTAATATATTCGAAATAGTAATACGAGAGAAATCCGCGGTTAAATATGCCAAAATTTGTTGTTTTTTTGGTCCATTTTAAACCCTTTTTTAATATTGAAAACAATACTTAAATAAAAAAATATTGGTATCGTAAAAATATAATTTTTGAGTCGCAATATATTTTTTAGTTCATTAAATTATTTTGTATATTGACTTAAATAAAAATAATTTTGTAATGTGGTACATGCGCCATTTTCATCAAACTTATCAACACTTAAAAACGATTTTTGTGAAAAGAGCAAGATATCAGTTTATATAAGTGGAAAAATTTAATCCTAATAGCACCCAGAAACAATATATATGGTTTAATTTTTTTTGAAAATTGGTCGCAACGTCTATCAGACGGTCTATTCTGGAATGACCCACAAAATCAAACTGACTCTTGGTATCTGAGAGATTCGATGTACTGATTACTGAGCCACGCCGAATGAAGAGGAAGAAGTTGACTCCACGTATGAGGATTTCTGCGGCGCGACCAAGAGTGAGAGAGAAGTTCACTCTACAATCGATGTTAGTATCGGCGGGACAAAGAGTGACCCATTCACCCTTGTTGCATTATTTTATATCTTTGGGGTGGATGAGAGGGAAGGTCCACCCGGGATAGGTGACTTTTTTCTTTTTGACTCACTTGAGTGATCAAAACTGATTTCACCCGGAAACGACTGGGCGACAAGTCTGTATCTCAAAGAAGTGGGGAAATACAACCCCATCGCAAAAGAAGAAGGTTGCTCTCCTTTAATTGATCGCTTAGGTATTAAGAGCTTTTATTCTCTTTCTAAAGTAATGAGTTTACAATTCCAATTCTCAATTACTTAATTTGATGTATTTGATTTTGATAAATAGTGTAATTTCCTGGTTTACCTTTATTTATTTAAGAGGGGAAGTTCAAGTAAGTAAAATGAAAAAAATTTTTATTGCATAAATCAATGCTATAACATCTTGAAAATATAATTATAAAAGTCCCAGATCGAAATTCGATGATATAATGATCCTACAGCTACAGGGTTTGTCCAGAAAGTAATAGGACTGAGTCGATTTAAAAAAATTTATTGAGCCAATCGTTACAATTCTTTAA
>JBAGKK010475929.1:0-17220 GCA_037177015.1 Euceroptres primus
GACTCATTTTATTGATTCTTTAGAAATTAAATCATGTTTAATTTTCTCTAAGCGCTCAGGACTTTTAAAGAGATTGTTAACTTTGTTTTTGATTTCAAGTTCAGATGCCAATTAACTTTTAGAATCTTCTAGAAACTTCAAAACTTTTCCCAAGTTTTCTAAAATTTTGTAGACCGACTCTAAATCTTCCTGACTCTTTAGTGTCTCAAAATTTTCCATAAGCAAATTTTCTGAACTCTTCCATAACCGTCTAATATCTTTTGGATTTTCTAGCATATTTTCTAAAATCTTTTATTCTGGGTTCTTCTGTAATCTTATAAAATTTGAAAAGTCTATTTTGGTCAAAATTAGATAAAATCAATACTGCTAACTTTTTTAGATAGATTTGACAGTTCATTCCTTATTTATGGTGTCAAGGCGAAAGTTAAAGGGTTACACAGTAAAAAAGAATACTTAAAATGGTTTGGGTTAAATTCAGTACAATTTGTCTGGATTGAAGCAAAATTGATTTGATTTTAAGTAAAATTTGTCTGATTTTAAAACTCAACTCTGAAATTCAGGTAACGAGGTATTAAATTTAGAGCAATATTGCTTAAATTAAGACAAATTTTACTGAATTCAATCCAAACCATTTTCAGTTCTAAGTATTTTAAGTATTCTTTTATACTGTGTATGTTAGGTTAAAAATTACGTGATCCGATGTTGGGTCATTCAGAAGTTTTTATATAAACACTTGTCTTTAAGGCATTTTTCAACC
This sequence comes from Euceroptres primus, assembly GCA_037177015.1. Classification (NCBI taxonomy): domain Eukaryota; kingdom Metazoa; phylum Arthropoda; class Insecta; order Hymenoptera; family Figitidae; genus Euceroptres; species Euceroptres primus. Next base: position 758 of record JBAGKK010475929.1, read on the forward strand.
TTTTATCTTGTTTATACGCTTATTTTCAAGAAAAGTAGTAAAATTATACAATTTAAAGTTTTTTTTTAAACTGTAGGAAAATTTTATGTATCACTTTATGGTATATATAAACAATTTTATATATCATTTTGTATATAAATTAAAGCTCGTAACCTTAAATTATCAGAAATTGAGACATCCATCTTATGTTAAACTGTTCCAGAATCTTCTAGAATCTTGAAGAATATTCTGAACTCCACAATTTCCAGAATTCTGCACAGTAATTTAGATTTAAATTTACAAAAAAGCTCCCATAATCTGTGTAAGAATCGTCTAGACTGTTTTCAAAATCTTTCTAGAACTCTTAACAAAAAGTCTGGAAGAGACTAGAAGATATTAGAAGTCTATGGAAGAATTCAAATGATTTTTGAGGATTCTAAAAGATTCTGAAATAGTCTAGAATATTTTAAAAAATCATAATAGGTTTTAGAGTGTTTTTGAGTATTTTAGATGATTTTAGAACTCTGAAAAAATCTGGATATGCCTGCAAGAGTTTTAAAAAATCCTGGAAAATTTTAGAAGGCTCTGGAAAGTGCTGAAGGGTTTTAGAAGATTCTGAAAGAATCAAGAAATCTCTGGGAAATTCGAAAATATTATTTAAAAAATTGAAGATTTTAAATGATTTTTAAAGATTCTTGAAGATTTTTGGAGTACATGGAAAATTTAAAATATTTTGGAAATTTTTAGAAGATTGTCGAAATATGCAGAATATTTCATGAAGAATTTTAGAAAAGTCTAGAGAGTTCCAAAGGTTCTGACAATCTAGTTAGTGGACTATTTTATTTGATTCTAAGTGGAGATGTAAGTCTTTTGAGGATTTTGTAGGATTCTGGTAAATTTTAGCAGACTCATTTGAGGAATTTGATTTGTTGAAAGTTTAAAATTTTGATAATTTCATAATTCAGAAATCTGAATTCTTGTCAGTAATTTTAGTAGTCGAACATTTTTAGTCGACAAATTTTTTGTTCAGAAATATTTGCTGTTGGAATTTCTCTCTTTCGTTAACTTCAATGTGCCATTAAAAAATTTTTTTGGGAATTTTACAGAGCCTCTAACACTATTTTTGTGGTTTAATCGTTGGTTTAGTTCCAGTCAATATAATTTCATTTGTTACTCAAATTTGAGTTTTTTAAATAAAAATTTTGTATTTAATAATTTTTATTAGCTTCCTTGATATTAAAAAAAAATTTCTCTTTTTCCCCCCTTTTTCGAAAGAGAAATCTTTATTTTTCCTAAAATTGAACTTCTGAACCGCTGTGATCCTTAGTATAGTTCGCATCCTGGCCACTAAGTGGCGATAAGTCACTCTCTCTCGCAAGTGGTGAATGATTGAGCTCAAATTTTTTTGGAGGATTCATGGAATTCTTTATTTAGGTCTAATAAATAATTATACATTTTTGCAGAATATTTCATCGTTTAAATCACGTTCTGTAATAAAAAACATGTTTCAAAGTAAAAGAAATTAGAGACCTACTAACGGTTTTTAATTTCGTGTTAACCCTCGCTCTTTAAACGAAAGCACTTAAAAATTCAGGTTAAAAAGGTCCTCATGAAAAATTCACGTCTTCAAGCTGAGCCTCCTTGGATTTTTAAAGAATAGGAAAGTGCAAAAAGCTCCAAGAAACATGTGTAAAGGGACACGTAACTTCAAAGTAAGTCTTTTCCCTTGATGTGGTTTCTTTGAAAGCAGAATGAACGAGTGCAGCATGTAATCTTAAACAAATGAAATCAGATGCCGTTTACATTATACAGCCGAGATGTGGTTGGAACTCGATTTTAGCCTGAGGAAGGAACTAGGTCATTGGAATCTCTGGTGTAGACGATATAAACTGGTCACTAAATCAGAATTACCCAGCGAATTTATAGATTTTTCTTTCCCTCTCTGATTTCCGAAAGTACGGATCTTAACTTTCTTACGAAAAAGTAGAAAAAAGAATTTCACTATATATATATAATTCAAACTCTGTTCCTATTTCACTCCTTATTTATCAAAAAATAATTGTTAGAAACGAAGTTACGAGCTCAAAAACAATTTCGCTAAATTGCCAAGAAAAGACTCGATTTCTCCCTTTCATTTTTGTCAACCATTTTGTATCATCTTCGCGTAAGTACTCAGATAAATCTGCGGTAATAGTGGCCGGCCATACATTCAGTTCGTGTTCTTTTGATCCTACTTTTTTCTCACTTTGGGAGCTTAGCCGACCAATGATGGCTCCTGGAGACGAGGCCAGCCATCTGTTTCGCCCCCTGGTGACTCCTCGCAGCATCGCCCAGTTTCCTTTCTGTTCATCGCTATTTTCTGGGGCCGTGCATGCGCCACTTAATTTTAGCGAGACGATGAATGGCGGCCTGTGATCTCGCGGGACATATATTTTCAAGCAAGGAACGCGTCGACTGCACCGGCAGTGAACCGACCCGCCACGCGTCTTCACTGAAGAATCACTTCTCATATCGTACAAATTCCATCGAGAGTTTGCAAATCCTATTTTTCGGTTTAAAAGTCGCAATCGCTCATGATTTTTTTCGTAGGGACAAATTTAGTGGCTTCGGGTAGAAAAATTAAGGCAATTCTTTAAATTTTAGGTCGTTTGTTCACCGCTTGTGAAAAAGATGGACGCTAGGCCCCTAGCGGCCGATAGGTGAACTGATAATACTGATAAAAACTGATATAAAAAAGTTGATTATTTAATTTGAATTACTTTTATAAACGTTTTTAACTTTTTAGTTTTTTTTTGGGACTAAATACAGTTTTTCATAGATGTATGTATTTCATCGAGAATTTAGTAAAGTTATCGTAAAGTTAATGTTAGCAACATAATGCCTTGCGGTGAAACGGGAGAAATCGATAATTTAATGCTCTGAAGCTTGTTTACTAATTTTCCACTAAGTAAACACGAACTTACGTAAATTGGTCAAGCTATAAACTCGAAAACCTAAGTTATTCAATTTCCCTATTTCTGGAAATAATATTTCTCTGTTTTCATACATTTTTATAAATAAAACAAATAAAAATAAGTATAAATGCATGTAAACTTTACTTTATATAATCAATTTCTGTAATAAAAAAGAAATTCGAAAATGAGAGCGCAAAAATTTAAATTACTCGCCAAGTATTCGAGTGCAATTTATTTGTTAGGAGGACGTTCGGTTGCTTTAAAGGAAGCCAGAAGGAACGACATTACCGAATGGCTTGCAGAAAATTCGTGACACGTTAACGAGGGCCTTACGAAAATACCGAAAAATAAATAGCGTCCTTTTGTAAAGAGGCAACAATCCCAGTGTGACCTCTGTTTTATTTATTAACTCGACCTTCTTGGCGGTCCTCTTTTCTCACCTAAGCTTTAAAATTTCCTCCTTTACTCCTCCTGGGCGTTTCTCAATCGCATCAATCTCTCCCGTCTTGTCTTTGATCTTCGAAAATAACACGATGCCTTCGAAGCGAAGAAAAGGAGGAGACTCGACCGGGTCGTATTCGAGTCTTCTCTATTACTCAACGTTTCACCCTCTATTACTCAATTCCCTTTGTCAACTAATACCCCCAAAAAAATTGCAATTGGACTTGAAATCAATTATTTATATCCTTTTCCTATTTTCTTTCAAACCCAGCCTTAAAATTTCATTTTCAAAAATGAATTTATTATTGTATTTTTAGTCTCGACCTTTTATGTATTGCAAAGCAATACATAAATTTGACTTAAATTTATTTGACCTTCATTTCCACGACTTGATTTGCTTTGCAATAAATTTATTAGTTTTAAAAATGATTTTTTTTACCTTTGAATAAGCGATACCCATCATTAAAACTTAACTTCAAAGATTGATAATGCCAGGAATAAATTTTCAGGCGAATTCTACTTAATCCCTTAATACCTGAATTATTATAATCAGAGTCAGTCCCCTTTCCTCCTATTTCTCTCAAAATCCCCTAAAATCCGTATTTATGTGAATTTTCCCTCTTTTTCCCCTCTTTTTCCGATTAAATTTTCAAGAATTATAGGTAATAAATACTCTCTAAATTTGTATCAGTCAAAATTTTCATTGAATTCATTCAGTGAAACATTTCTCACTGATTACTCGGAGAATTTGACTTTTTTTCAGAAAAATTGACTGAATAATCAGTCAAATTCATCGAACAATCAGTGAGAAATGAGTCACTGAATGGAATCAGTAAAAATTTTGACTGATTCAGATTTAGAGAGTAGAAACTTATGACGGATGATTAAGTATGTAGTTTAAGGATGAAATTAAAAAAAAGTGTGCCACACTATTAAAACCTTGGAGATTCTTCTGGAATCTTCCAGAAACTTCAAACTTGTTCCAAATTTTCTATAATTAATTTTCTAGACTGACTCTAAATCTTCCGGACTCTTTCAATATCTTTCAAAATTTTCTATAATCATATCTTTTCAACTCTTTCAAAACCAACTTATTAATCTAATATCTTCTGGGTTTTCTAGAATATTTCCTAGAAATTTTTTTTCTGGTTTCTCCTGTAATCTTATAAAATTTTAAAGAATCTTCAAAAATTCTTTAATATTAAAAAAAGTATATTAGCAGGGTGTCGAACTGTCCAGCGTCAGGGAAGTTATGGAAGTCAGGGAAAAGTCAAGGATTTCAGTTGGTCAGGGAAAAATAAGGGGAATATCAAGGAATTTTTTTTTACTTAAGAAAATTTATTCTCATTGAAGAAAACTGGAAATAATATTTTCTAGTATAATCTTTTACTTTTTTCTTCAACTATTAGGTATACACCTTTCATTTTTATTGTAAGAAAAAGAAAAAACTTATAAAATAAAAAAGTCAGGGAAAATAAAGGACAGTCAAATAAAAAGTCAGGTCATCTTAAATCTGGGCTTCGCTGAACACCGACTAGACTGGTCCAGAATCTTCCAGAATTCTCAAGAATATTCTGAACTCTACAATTTTCAGAATTCTGCAGTGTACCCGAAGTTCTTAACGTTCAAATTTACAAAATTTTTATTTGATTTTATTTTAAACTCAAATTTGTTTTAAAATATTTGTTTATTAATAAAGATTCTAATGTAATAAAAAAACTCATGAGTCTTATTTTTACTTTGTAGTTGGAACAATATTTCAAGATAAATTTGAATTAAGAAGAAAAATTTCGTTTATTTGCATGTTCAAAACTTCAGTTACAATTCTGCAGAATCATTGAGACTTCAATTTTTAAAAAACTCCCACAATCTTTAAAAATCTTCTAGACTGTTTTCAAAATCTTTTTAAAATTCTGTAAACATTTCGAAACTCTTCCAATAAATTCTGGAAGGGACTAGAATATATTAAAAGTTTCGGGTAGAATTCAAAAGATTTTTGAGGATTTTAAAAATTTCTGAAACAGAAATGTTGAAAATTTTGAAAATTTTGAAAAATAATTATAGGTTTTGGGATGTTTTTGAAGATTTTAGATTTTAAAACTCTGGAAAAGTCTGGATATCTCTGTAAGAGTTTTAAAAAATCCTGGGAAATTTTAGACGGAAGGTTTTAGAAGATTCTGTAAGAGTCAAATCTTTGGAAGGTTCTACAACATTATAAAAACTCTTGTAGATTCTAGAAGATTTTAGGATATTTAACGAAACTACAAGTAGATGGAAAATTGAAAATATTCTAGAAAATTCTAGAAGATTGTCGCAAAATCTAGAAGATTTCATGAAGGATTTTGGAAAACTCTAGAGTTTTAAGATTTTTAAGATTCTAGTGAACTTTAGCAGACTCATTTCGGGAATTTGATTTGTTGAAAATTTTGGTAATTTCGAAATTCAGAAATTTAAACTATTGTCAACAATTTTATCAGCCGAAAATTTTTATATGTCGTTAATTTTTAGTCCACAAATTTTTTATTCAGAAATATTCGCTGTCGGAATTTCTCTTATTCGTTAACTTGACCTTGTGAGTGAAATTATTTTTCGAGAATATTATGGACTATAGAGCCTCTGATAATATTTTTATGATTTAATGGCTGGTTTAGTTGCAGTCAATATAATATTATTTGTCAATGAAATTTGATTTTTCTTATAAAAATATCGTATTTGTCAACTTTTATAGGCTTCCTTTGTATTTTTAAAAGAATAAAATTTGCTCTATATTCCCCTATTTTCCCTAAAATTGAACTTCTGAACAGCTCTGACTCCCGATTATATCTGATTCAAAATTCATTATTTTTATTGTTTAGAGGATACGGGCACCTTTTTATAAATTTTCAGCCAAAATTCAAAATGGCGCACTCAATATGGTATTTAGGGTCATGAAGGGTTAAATATATATTGAGTGGAGCATATAATAAAAATATATTAAGTAGAATGATATATTTATTTTTCTTTTAAATTTTAGAAACCAAAAAATGTATTCTTTTTCATGAATATTGGAAAGTATACCAAATATAAAAATCTCTTTTAAAAGAGACTCCATTTATACTTTCAGCGGGAGTATTACAGCCATATTGTCGCGTCTATACTGAGGATATCGGAAAATCTCAATTGCTTTCAAGTTTGAGGGGTAGAAACTTTCTTACGCCCCCTCTTTAACGCCTTGGCATTTCTGTACCTTCTGCCTAATGGTGTATATGTATGGTGCATACGTGGCCGGGGTTCAAGCTCGGTTTCGAAGTTACACCCCCTGAGGGGATAAAAGTGCAAGGAAAGTGTATGTATATAATTACTTATAGGTTATCTGGCCGAGGTGGAGAGAACGCTGGAAGCCAGGCAAATTGTTTCCAAAGTCTTTTCCCTCCCACCGGCCCACTGGCACTAATGAAAGTAACTGAAATACGGCTATTGGAAGCCATTTCGCAGACTATAATCTCCCTTAAGTACCCTACGTACACGAAAAGAGAGACAGGGTGTAAAAGGGTGGCGAAAAAGTTATTTAACTTCCTACACAAAAGTTCCAAGAGCATTACCGACATATTGGAGCTTTAAGACGCGAATATCGAAAATTCCTACTCTACTCACGTTTCTCTCTCTTTTAAGCTCAACAGCATTTTTCTCCCTTTGAATCTGTGAAAAAAACTTTTATACTCATTTTCGAAGCTTTTTTTGTGAGGCGATAACGTAGCTCGACATTTGTCCACTAGATGGCGCTATATTTTATCTTTCTCACAAGTGGTGAATCATTTTTGACCAACATTAAAGTAAAAATGGTTATAAACTCGGATATATTTTTTGTGTCTTTTGGATAGGAAATTAAACTCAAGATTTAAATCCAATCTTAAAAAACGCATCTCGATTCAATGTTGCCTTTTTATCTTCATGGTCAATGGTGAATAAATCGTGTGAATATAGTTATTGGTGAAATTTGTATCTAAAAGTGAATTGCACCTAGATGTAAGTTCACTTTGTTTTGAAATACGTCAATGTGCTTTAACATAAATGGTTGTTATTGTCTGCCATTAGTGTTTGTGATTTAACTTAATTAGTCTATAATAATTCAGCATCTTTGAATTTCTGATTTTTGCAGCAAGGAAAATTGTTTTAAACGCAAGAAAAGTTATGTAAAAACCGTATTGTAACTTTATGTTCAAAAAAAATTTGGTCATGTTTGAAGTCTTATTAAATAAAAGTGGATTAGTTAAAAAAACTTGAGATTTACCGCATGACAAGTATTTTGAATAAACTTTTTAATGGTGGGATCCTTTTTTCTTATTTTGGTTCTGAAATAGGAATATTTTCTCCTTAAAAATCAGCCTTTTTGAGGTTTCCGGTATTTTCAGCTGTGAATATATTTTCAAGAGGAAAAAGAAAAATTCCTACAGTACCAGTCCCAAATATTAGACCACCTTTTTTCTGAGATGTTCTCCTAATTTTTATAATCTACGAGATTAAATTTTTCCTCAAAAGAATACAAAAACTATTGAAATTCTGCATTAAGTAATTCCCAGGTGAAGTGATTTTACTGATTCTGTAGGAAAATATTGCAAAAATAGTGCATTTTCGATTTTTCTAAAACTTTCAGTAACTTATAATATAATTAACATTTTTTAATTTCCTTAGGCTCATGTTAAAGGTAAATCTCCATAGAATTTCACGAATGTTTGAAGAGAACTGTCCAGTTTCTTCCCTCGATTCTGCCAAAAACTGAACTTGGCACAGAAAAGTTGTAAAATTTTAATAGCATATAATTATTTATAAAAAAATCTTTAAAATCAGTCTATATTACATTTTTATAAATTTTATGAGAAAACATAGGAATATTAATTTCTATAGTTTAAAAAATTAATTTTTCTGAATACTCAGTTTATTGGAAATTTTTCAACTTTTTGTTCCAAGTTCAGTCTTTGGCAGAATCAAGAGAAGTCGATGAGAAAAACCAAGAAAGAATAAAAAATGGAAAAGCTATTTCGACTTTTTGAAAAATTAAAACACGAAATTTTTTCAAAACCTTTTCATACACTTTTCCATAATCTGGACATTTTAATCTGCCGTATGTAAAAACACTTTTCGCAGCCATGATAATTGTCTAAAATATTAAAAACTCTATAGCACTACCAAATACTACAATTAGAGTTATATTCGACTTTTGAGAGGATTATTTTAAAGGTTAGTTCGAAACGTAAATAAATACTCTGAAGTAAAAAAAAATCACACGAATCGACGTTGTTTTCCCACGAAAAAAATACTCAGTCCGCCTTGAATATATATTACCTATCACTCCTGAAAATTTCAGCAAAAAAAAGTAGCTGTTTTGATAAAATTTCGTGTTTTAATTGATCAAAAACTCAAAATAGCTTTACTATTTTTTATTCGTTCTTGGGTTTTCTAATCAGTTTCGAAGTAGTGAAAAAAACTTGACAATCTGGAACAAGAAAATTTCAAAAATTGCAAAAATGACAAGGTTTTGAAAAAATTTTTAATTAATTTTTTTCTCCCGAAAAACAAAAAAATACCAAATAGGAAATTTATGGTAAGTAGAATATATTAGTGCCTATTATTTCTAAAAAATTAAGAGAAAAAAATGTGGGGGTTTTGAGAAAAACTTTTTAAAATTTTTTTCAAAAAATTGAAATAACTTTACCACTTTTTATTATTTTTCAATTTTTTAATAGATTTTGAAAGAGTGAGAAAAACTGTATAAACTGAAATAAGAAAAACCTAAATAATAATAAATAAAATAATAAATAAAATTCATCTTGTTGATTTCTATTAACCCTCTGGTTATAAAGTTTGTTGGTGTTATTCATGGTCTTTAGGGTCGAATAATTAAAAAAAGCTATATTTTTTTAACAAAACGTTTCGACTCTCAGGTGAGTGCTCTTCAGTGTTTTATTTCTAAAAACGGAAATTACATTTTATACAAACGCTGTTTGTTTAATTAAACAATTATACATTTCAACAAAGAAATATAAGAATTTTAAGCGAACATTATAAAGATTTTTTTAAATATAAAATTTACAATTATAAAAGAAAAAACAGAAAAAAAATTTTAAACATTTAGAATGACAAATATGTATTGAAACGAAGAAATAATTTTTTGAAAACCATGAACAATGAAAATCAAAGTATAAAATAATATAAAAATAATAATAATAAAACTGAAATAAGAAAAATCTTAGTATCTCAAAAATGGTAAAAATGGCAAGGTTTTTAAAGAAAAAATTCCAAAAAATTCATTTACTCCTTAAAATTTTTAAATATTCGTTAAAAATGTAAAAATGTCGCTATTTTAATTTTAAAACATACGTGTTTCCTTATTTTTTACAAACAAAAACAAATTTCATTGGCAAGCCAATCCTGAACATGTCACCTGCCGGCCTGCATGATTTGAAATGGATTCGGTCTTATAATAAATATTGCTATGGAATGTATTAAACTACAAGACACAAGAAGGCTTGTCGCGCACGCGCGCTGATTTTTACTAGTTAATTAAAAAGGGGGTGTTTTCGATTGTTTTTAAGAGAATGGGACTTAATCGAAAGGGGAGTATTTCTGAAAATCGATTTCTCGAGAAAATGGTGTCCATTTGGAAAGGGACTGGTGGGAAGCAATAAACTCGAAGTTTCATTAGAACCACTCTGGCAGAGTTGATTGAGTTCCCTTTTAGATCTAGGCTTTTCCAGGCGCCAATAAATTGAGATTTCTGACGTGCGCCAATTATATCCGTGACGGTGGTCGCGTGGCCGTTCGGTCCATTATTTTCGAATAATCCGCCAATATGTGTCGACCAATGGCAAACAAGTAGGTTACATTACCGCGACACAATGGCCACCTATAATTCAATCTTGTCAAATCCATTATCGGCAAGTTCTTTAGGTGACTCAACTCTCTTTGTTTATTGTTGGTTCCCCAAAATCCGGGTTTTCGAGAGTCTCAAAATTAAGGGATGATCGGAATTTTATCTTTATTATCAAGTGCAGCTGTTTCTATCGAGAAAAAATAATAAATTTTATCAAAGAATTTTGGAATTATAAACAAATTTTTAAATTTTTTCAGTGAAAAAATTCTGCAAATTTTTAAAACATGCATGCAGCGAGACAAAGGGGTATAAAACGCGAGTGAACAGATTTACTCAATTAAATTTGTTTCTCTCATGTGTGAAGACGTGAGAAAAAGGGGTTGAAGGGAAAAAAAATTAAAAGTGCACGGAAAAAATACAAGAGCTCGTGAGGGATCAGAATATGTCTAGACAATTGTTCACGAGAATACTACAGTCTTACCTTAATTATTTTCATACATTTCCGTCTATATTTTTCGTGCCTGATTAATTAAAAGTTTAATTACACGGTTTCTCTTAAGAAGTCGAATCACTCAATTACTTAAGTACTTGTTTATATGCAACCAGGAAATTAGTATAAAATGAGAAGGTGAATTTTCCGAACCAGAATCCATGTTTTTTGAAACCAACTTTCTAACTGAATTTTTTGTCAAAACTTTTCATATAAATTTATAATTTATTAATAAAATAACATAGATATTAGGGAGGCCGAAATTTTTAAAAATTTTTTTGATCAGGATAAGAAAAATCTTATATATATATATATATATATATATATATATATATAAATAAATAGATTTCTGTAATTTTTTACAGATTTTTAAAACGGTATCTTCCATTAGCAGAAATGATTTAACTTATATGGTTACGGCTGTGAATTCATTCCCGTTTATTTAAGGTGTTTTATTCTATCATGATGTTTCTTTAATAATTTGCTGCAAAACAACGATACTAAACCTTGTTTAATAATAATAATAATACAAATACTTGTTTAATAATAATACCAATACTTATTTAATACAGGTAATAATACTTTAATCAGTAATTATGAATTATTAGTGATAATCGTTTTTCCATAACAAAATAGAACCAATGAGGGTATACTACCCTTAAAGTAGATCACTAAAAGTTGTACTTTTTAGGAAACTGAAAAAAGTAGTTTACAATATGAAAAACGTCAACTTTATATTTAACTATTTCCATATGAAAATAATGCATAAATATAATGGGAAAGTTAGATCGAGGCAAATACTCGTACAGCTCATACGTAATTGTATGAGGTAGGCGAAAGTTTCCTAAGACGGGTTACCTCCTAAGACGGGCCACCCTTAATATTTTTGTATGAAAACATTATATTCATCACTTATGTATGAAAATGCATGCTCAGCAGAATTCTAGTTATTTTGAGAGTGTTTTTTTTTGCATTGGAAGTAAATTAACGAAAACAGAAAGGAAAAATTATTTTTGTACATTAGAGAACGAACTTTTACCTGTTTTAGAAGTTGTGATTTAATAACTTCTAATGATTTGAAGGAGTAAGTTATTTTTTTTATAGATAATTTTGTAAACTTTTCAATTATAAAAACGTTGCAAACAATTGACAACTACAATTATCCGGCGTCGGATAATTTTTATTCGCCTCCCGATAAAAATGATCTGACGTTGGATAATTGTAGTTTTCAATTCTTTGCAACGTTGTTATCCGACTTTAGATAAAAAATATATCTGGGATTTACTGTAAAATTGTACAGGGAGAAATGATTTCAAAGATAACTGTGGAAGCAGCATTGAAATATGTCGAAAAAATCACTTTAGTAGATATTGAGACTTTTAGAATTTTTGAAGATAGTAATTTTTTTCTTGTCAAAACAAATTTATTCTGAACAGCTCGAGACCTGTCTTAAGCCCCTTAATGTTCTCACTTTGAAGGACAAATCGGTGCGATTTTCGCCATAAGCCTCTGACGAGCTATTAGGGAGATGCGATTTTCGCGAGATCCATTAAAAGGCCAGCAATTAGCGAGCACCTTAACAAGACCATTGTTGACGTCCCCTCGTCCAAAATGCTTCGGCTGTGACTGCAAATTCCCCTGTAAATTAAATTCGCCCTTTTTCCGGAACAAAAGGGTTGGTCGCTCATCCGCTATGATTATCGCTCCTGACCAGATCGAGTTTCATTAAGCGAATTTCTACGGGGGGACGAGATGTGGTGCAGATATGGGGGGTTTCACTGCGTCAGGGTAAGCGAGATAGGCAGAACTGTCATGTCAAACAAATAACTTCGAACTGCCTCTCTGTGGTCACTATAGTTGGGGGAATTGTAATTACCTCTGTTTACCTCATCGTCAAAGACAGGAACTATATGTGGTTTCGAATTACGTGGCCGAATGCTCAGAAACTAATAAACAGAATTGGTGTTGAAGAATGCTATCGATTTTTGAAAAATATTTTTAAAATCAGGGAGGGATTAAATATCAGCATCTATTAATTAAATGAAAAATTTTGTAGTTAAAAATATTCAGAACCTTGCTATTCTTAATGATGAGGTCTTCACATTTTTTTGGAGTCACATTTTGAACATGACAAAATTTCCGAATGACGAAAAAACTGTGTGATAATTAGAGAGCCTCTAGATTTTTTTAGGACTCCATAAAAAATAGATTTCTTCTATATAATTGGAAAATCAAAATATTTGAGTTTATTTTGAACTTTCTGGTAATAGTAGTAATGAAAAGATCAAGGGGACAAAAGTCCAGGATCACAGTCAGTCTCCTATTCGACTGTTTTCCCTATTTTTCTCAAGATCCCCAAAATCCCTGTTTTCGAGAATTTTTTCCCTTTCTTTATTCAAAGTTCCAGTTAATTTCCCATGAATAGATAAATAAATAAATAGAAACTTATGGCATTCAAAAATCGTACCACAATATTAAAACCTTAGAGATTTAGAGTCTTCTAGAATTTTCTAGAGAATTCAAAACTTTTCCCAAATTTTCTAAAATTATCTAGTCTGACTCTAAATCTTTCGTAATCTTTCAATTTTCAATGACTTTCAAAATTTTCCATAATCAAATTTTTTAAACTCTTCCTTAATTTCCTTTCTTTGGTTTGAAGAGTCGCACTTTCTCTATTTTTTAGAATCTTTTTTTTCTGAGTTTCCTATAATCTTCTAAAATCTTAATTTCCCGAAATTCTTTAATATTTTAAAAAATAAACTAGACTGTTCCAGAATCTTCTGGAACCCTCAAGAATATTCTAAACTCCACAATGTGCAGAATTCTGCAGAATTTTTTAGATTTACTCTCGAAATCTTAACCAGTTAAATTTTACTAATTCATCAGTGTCTGCATTCTAGCTACGGCAATTAGTAAAATTCTACTGACAATTAGTGAAAAATTACTCAAATTTCAGTAGATTTCTACTGATTTACCAGTAAAAACGATAACTGAAATTTCAGTAAGCATCACTGAAACTTCAGTTAACGTTTCTACTGGTAAATCAGTAAAAATCTACTGAAATTTTAGTAATTTTCCTTAATTCTCAGTAGAATTCTACTAATTGCCATAGCTAGAATGCAGACACTGATGGATTAGTAAAATTTAACTGATTCGCATTTAGAGAGTAAATTTATTTTAAAAACTCCCATAATTTTTAGGAATTTTCAGAATCTTTCTAAAATTTTGTAGACTTTTCGAAACTTTTCAAAAAAAGTCTGGAAAGGACTAGAAGATATTAAAAGTTTAGGGCAGAATTTAAAAGGTTTTTGAGAATTATAAAAGATTCTGGAATATTTTGAATAATTACAATAGATTTTGGGGTGTTTTTGAAGATTTTAGAATTCTGTAAAAGTCTGGATAAATCTGAAAAGTTTTTTAAAATCTTGGGAAATTTTAGAAGATTCCACTCAATGCTAGAGGGTTTTAGAAGATTCTGGAAGAATCAAATCTTTGAAAGATTCTAAAACATTATAAAAAATCTTGAAGATTCTAAAGGATTTTGAGAGATTTTTGGAGATTTGACAAATCTACAAACTACATGGAAAATTTAAACTATTCTAGAAAATTCTAGAAGATTGTTGAAAAAATCCCGATTTCATTTTAGAAAATTCTAGAGAGTTGCAAAGATTCTGAAAGTTTAGTTTGTGGATAATATTTTTTATGATCTAATTGCTGGTTTAGTTGCAGTCAATATAATTTTATTTGTTAATGAAATTTTAGTTTTCATATAAAAATCTTGTTTGGCTTTATTGGCTTCTTTAGTATTTTTAAAAGAAACATTTCCCCGTTTTTCGAAAAAGAAATCCTTCTTTTTTAGAACATCTTTCCCATAAAACCCCTTGTATTTTCATAAAATCTCTTGTTATCGTTCATTTCTAAATCTCATAAAATCTCATTCAATTTTATGAAATGCCTAAAATGTTTTTTAAATCTGTTTTCTTCTTTTACAATCCACATAATTATTCATTTTCGACTGGATTTTAAATTCCATCTTTTTAAAATCCATTTTTGTCAATAATTAATATTGAGAAGTTTGAGACGTTTCTAGTTATTAAATATTTTTTATTTAAAAATTAAAAAGCGGATTCAATAAGGTTAATATTATTCTTAATAAAAGTGGAAAAATGGAAAAATGTGAGGAAAATTGTCATTGGTAGGGGTGAAGGAAAACCTTAGCAACTGGTTGCATTAAATAATTTCCTGATACTGTTTAGATACAAATTTATATCTATCCTTACAAATTATATTCTTTCTTAATTTCATTCAGATGAATTAAATGCATTCTTCACTGTAAAAAATAGTACTTAAAATTGTTACACCTTAAAATGGTTTGAATTAAATTTAGTGAAATTTTCTCTTTATTTAGGCAATATTGGTCTAAATTTAATACCACACTATCTGAATTTCAGAATTGAGTCTTAAATTCAGAATCAATTTTGCTTAAGGGACTATTCTACTAAGACGCCCGAAAAAGTTAAGCATTTTTGACGAATTTTTTTTCGAGAAATTCTGCATGTACTCGTAATGACACAAACTTGTTTTGTCGCTGAAAGCGGCACTTAAAAAGAATACAAACAATTTTTTATTGTATCAATTTATTTATTTATTTTCATATGAATGGACCCATGTAAAAAAATCATTCTTGCTGGCGCAGGTGATTCGAATCGTCCAGGTGATCTGAAACAAAAAATTCACAGAGATTCTTAATCTCTATGAGTGTCGCTATCGCACGAACCAATTATTAATTTAAATGATAAATTAACAACATGGCGGTGTTTTTTACAAACGTATTTTAAAAAATACGTTTTATTGTGCATTAATTAGGTCAAAAATATATGTTATAATTAAAATTTTACCAAAGTGGAGGTTCGTGTGATATATGTATGTGCTAAATGTGCTCCTAAAATTTTAAGCCGATTGGTAAAGCTGTTTTTGAGAAATCACCTGCGCCAACAAGTTCAATTTTTTTACATGGGTCCATTCATATGAAAATAAATAAATAAATATGCATTTCGATACAATTCAAAAATTTTTTTCTATTCTTTTAAAGTACCCCTTTTAGCGAAAAAAAAAGTTTGTGCCATTACGTGCAATAGTTGCAGTATTTCTCGAGAAAAAATTCGTCAAAAATGCTTAACTTTTTAGGGCGTCTTAGTAGAATAGCCCCTTAAATACAGACAAATTTTACTGAATTTAGTCAAAACAATTTTAAGGTGTAACAATTTTAAGTATTCTTTTTTTTGCTTTGTTATGAACATTAGTGAAATATAGTGGGCGGGGCTTAAAAATCGGTGGGGGAAAATGGGAAGATCTTGTTATGTGGAAGGGATAAAGTAGGAAGAGCTTAACTACTGATTATATGAAATAAAAACTTTCGGTTTTTAAAAATAATTTCTTTCTTTCTTGTTAATGTATATTCGTCTTAGTAGAATAATAATGTTAGTAACAATAACATTAACCTTATTGAATCCACTTTTGAAAACACAATCCTTTCTTATTTCTTGGAGTGAATAAAAAAAAAACTCTCAACATTGCTAATTGAATCTGAGCCCAGAAAACCATTGGGGTGAATTTTGTTGCATCTCATTTTGTACAATTTAAAACAATTGAAAATTTTATTGTGATTTCAGTTGCACAATGACGAGCTACATGCTCTTTACGGTTCACCTAATATTGTAAGAGTAATGAAAGCAAGGAAGCTTAGATG
>JBAGKK010476040.1:0-17219 GCA_037177015.1 Euceroptres primus
ATACATACATCAAAATCACAGTTCGATCATAATTTTTAAGACATTTAATTCAAAGCCCGCCACCATGGCCGACTCTCTCCTACGTTGTAGGCCTTGAAAAACTAAATAAAATAGTATGGTCAAAATTTTTCATACACCTACAAAATCTCTTTTTAGCCAAAAAACCGTTTTTTTTTAAGTGACTGTATATAATAATTCGTAACTCTGCCATTTTTCAATCGATTTTGAATTTTTTGTTTGAAAGGAGAAAAACAGATCTTTTCAACCATGTATTGCATATTTTGTCCAAATAAAAAGTTATGAAGATACAGTCGAAAAGATTCTGTATTTTTCCATTTTTTGCAAGTTCCTTGAACTTTGACAATGATTTAATAATATTTTTTGATTCCCAGGATTTTTGCCTCTTAATAGTTCGAAAGTCCATTCAATTCTGCGTCCAACGAGCTATTTTAATTTAAAATCGGTTGAAATTTCACTGACTGTAGCGAATTTTAAAATTTTCCGAATTTTCAAGATGAATTCCCATACAAAACTGAAGTGAAAATTTCACTCGTTGTTCGTTGCAGAAGTATGTAGTTCAAATTATAACAATACATAATCGTGAAAACACTTTAAAAAAAGTACAAGAAAAAATATTCCAAAAGTGTTTTACGATATCACCAATTAGATTCAAGATTCATGGCGCATGGCAAGGGGTGTAATTACAGAAATGCGAAAAAATTTCAAAACTCAAAAATGTTTACTCGATCTTTTCTTTTTGTACAATTTATCGTCTGTTTCGCATTTAAGTGACCAGCAGTAGTCAAAGAGCATGTTGATGGAGCTCTTTCCTTGGAAAGATTGTCCGGAAAGAAATCCAAATGTGAGTGCAAAAAGCGGATTTTGATAGACATGTTACACTCCATTTCACCGTAGGCATTCAAAAATTTGTGTACGACGTTCAAGTAGTTGGGACCTTTGTAATTGCCAAGGAAATTCTCGCATAAGGAAATGAAACATTTCCAGGCTCGTTTTTCCACAGCATAAAATTTGCTGTCGAATTCATTGTCCCGCATACACTTTTTACACTCACATTTGGATTTCTTTTCGGACAATCTTGGCCAAGTCAGTGGTGAGCAGGATGAACGATTCCATCAAGAAGTGGAAGCTATTGAAAGACGTTTCCAAGGAAAGACCTCCATCATCATGCTCTCTGACTAATGTTGGCCACTTAAACGCGAAGCAGATGATAAATTGTACAAAAGGAAAAGATCGAGTAAACATTTTTGAGTTTTGAAAATTTTTTTGTATTTCTGAAATTACCCCTTGCCATGCGTCATGAATCTTGAATCTAATTGGTGATGTCGTAAAACACTTTTGGAATATTTCTTCTTTTTGCGTGTTTTCACGATTATACATCGTCACAGTTGGAACTACATACTTCTGCAATGAACAACGAGTGTTTCACTTCATTTTTGTACGGGAATTCATCTCGAAAATTCGGAAAATTTTAAAATTCTCTGGAGTCAGTGAAATTTTGACCGATTTTAATTTAAAATAGCTCGTTGGACGCAGAATGGAACGGACTTTCAAACTATTAAGAGGAAAAAATCTTGGGAATAAAACAATATTATTAAATCATTGTCAAAGTTGAAGGAACTTGCAAAAAATGGAAAAATACAGAATCTTTTCGACTGTATCTTCATAATTTTTTATTTGGACAGAATATGCAATACATGGTTGAAAAGGTCTGTTTTTCTCATTTCAAACAAAAAAATTCAAAATCGATTGAAAAGTGGCGGCGTTACGAATTATTATATACAGTCACTTCCAAAAAACGGTTTTTTGGCTAAATTTTATTTTTGAGATGTGTGGGAAATTATTATATACAGTCACTTCCAAAAAACGATTTTTTGGCTAAATTTGATTTTTGAGATGTGTGGGAAATTTCGACCATACCATTTTCTTTAGTTTTTCAAGACCTACAACGTATACTATGTTTTGAAGTGCCTGATCGCTGTCACACAGTGCAATATAAATGAGCGTGAAAGAGGAGCGAGTGTCAGGCCAGAAGTGAAAAGAAAAATGAATTATAATCACAGCAATTAAGACTCGGAAATTACAGCTCTAAATCATTCTTTTGTTATCTTAAGCGATAAATATTCACAATTGTACACCGGCACAATGCCACTTTGCACGCGATGATTTTCCTCCTACCTCCCTGCGATCTTCATCTCGTTGTATCTTGCACGAGAAGTAAGAAAATAAGGAATTTCAAGTTTGTCCGCTTCTTTATAAATGGAGAAATCTGTATTTACATATAACAACTCGAAACTTCGTACTGTATGAAAGTGTAAATTTTCTCGTTACCATATTTACAAAGCATTGCATTATTACGAAAACATTCAAGATTGTAATAAGTTTTTGACTCTGATTTTTCTTTCTCTTTAATTTTTAGTGGGGAAGGAAAAATTCAGTGCGATACTGGGTGGCGAACGCTGGAAGTGACAAAATGGCAAGTTTATATATTTAATTATATGCATATAGATTTACAATTTTTACTTTCTTGACTTTCAAACTGCCATGCTTGTTTTTCTTTTACCTTTTAAATAAAAATTTTACTTTTATAAGCAATTTCAGCTGAAAATATTATCAAAATCTCTAAATTAAATTTTTTTTCAATTTGAGATTTCCTTTTTTTCAATCTTCTCGATGTCGCCTTTTTATATAATTATTATGGTTTAAGAAAATATCTTTAATTCGTAGGAGCAATTCTGCATTCTGAATCACTGCCATCTTTCTTTTCTGATATTAATGTTCAGAATGTAAATTGCTCCAGATGTTTTAATATATTTCAATTAATATAAATTTGAAATAAAATTTTGCTGGTGCAGTTAAAGAACTAAACAGTAGCTGTGTAGGATTACAATTCTCTTGGCGCGATGGCGATTAACCTAGTATGAATATTCAGTTATATAATAATTATTCCAGTGGCGGTGCAACAGAAATACATTATACAGGATATTACAAACGTAAATTATAAACGAACATGTGAACTGTATAGGTACTGTAATGAATTCTATAGCGGGCCGTAATTAATGGAATGTCGAGTGAATCAATACTACGTAAAAGCGCAGCTCTGGACCGTTATTTGATAAATTGTAACTTTTGACGTTCTAACTGAGCTCGCAATTTTAATCAAAGAAAATTTAGATTTATTCAAAAAATAAACCCTAAGAAAATCAGACTCGTACAATCTATTAACGGAATTTTATCGAAATTTTGTTCGTAAATTCGTTTTGCGAGTCCAGAATAGGAATTATCACAGTAAAAGGGCGATCTTCATTATAAGGTCACTCCATGAAGGATCATCTGAAAACGATGGCGATCATATTTCAGAAAAATTTTTTAATTGGTCTATAATTATTTCTTATATTTCTAGATTCGATTCGTGTATTTTAAGTATAATAAATTATTTTTCATTAAGCCAGATATAATTTTTGTAAACATTTGGACGTGTGGAACATGACGACAGTACGCCGTTTTTAAAATGAATTAAACACTAAAGTTACTTATTTAAAATTAAGTAAAGAAAAACAGTGCGATTAGGGATGATTTAATTTTATTATCTATAATGCTATTTGGAGTTATAGTTGAAATAGGAGAGAAAAAGTGTGTTTGAAGTGACCTGTCAAAATGTGTCATTTTCCTAAAGTTTGTTAATTTATTACAAGCAAAATACACTACCGAAAATTTTAAAACTTGTTTCAAAACAAAGATTAATACCAACCTTTTGCACGGCACTCAGTGAAATTGCTCATCAAAATTTATTCCTCTAGATTTTCGTCTTCGAAAATCTGAAAATTAGCGAAAAACACCACTTTCAAACCCGCGTATTTACGAATATACATTTTTAAAAAAAGTTTTATCGGTGCGAATAAATTATTTGCACTTATATCTATCATTCAAAAAAACTTCACGGAAGTACTTTGCGTGGTTTTATTTTAAATCGCGTTTAAAATATTGTCATGAACGACCGATTTTGAGGTTTGCTTTAGTTTGCTTTACCTACTTTGGTTAAGTCTGTCAAAATCGGTCGGTCGAGACAAAATTTTACACACGATTTAAAAGAAAACCACGCAAAGTAAATCCTCGAAGTTTTTGTGAGTGATAGATATAAGTGTAAATAATCTATTTGCATAGATAAAACTTTTTTTAAAAATGTATATTCGGAAATTCACGGGTTTGAAAGTGGTGTTTTTTTGCTAATTTTCAGGTTTTCGAAGACGAAAATCTGGAGGAATAAATTTTGATGAGCAATTTCACTGAATACCGTGCAAAAGGTTGGTATTAATCTTTCTTTTGAAATAAGTTTTAAAATTTTCGGTAATGTATTTTGCTTGTAATAAATTATAAAACCTTATGAAAATGACATATTTTGACAGGTCACTTCAAACACAATTTTCCTTTCCTACTTCAACTGTAACTCCAAAATAGCATTATAGATAATAAATTTAAATCATCCCTAATCGCACAGTTTCTCTGTACTTAATATTCAATAAGTAACTTTAGTGAAGAAACCATAAAATCGCCTTCCGTAGTTTAATTGAAGAAGAAATTTTGATTGGTGAAGGAAAATGAATGAAAAACTCATATTTAATTTGTTAAAATGAGCGACGTTTCGTTGGCATGGGTTCGCCAACCTCATCAGGCATTAACATTCACTGGTTAAAACATAATTTTAACGCGTCCTACGACTAGAGAAAAATGAAGAACCCATTTTTGGTTCAACCGAGCTGACGGTGTAAAGTCTACTGACGGTGTAAAGCTGACGGTGTAAAGTCTACTTTACACCGTTAGCTCGGTTGAACCAAAAATGGGTTCTTCATTTCTCTCTAGCCTTAGACGCACTAAAATTATGTTTTAACCAGTGAATATTAATGCCTGATGAGGTTGGCGAACCCACGCCAACGAAACGTCGCTCATTTTGACAAATTAAATATGAGTTTTTCACTCATTCGTCTTCACCAATCGAAATTTCTTCTTCAAGTAACTTTACTGTTTAATTCATTTTAAAAATGACGTACTGTCGCCGTGTTCCACATGTCCACAAGTTTTCAAAAATTATTTCTGGCTTAATGAAAAATAATTTATTATACTTAAAATACACGAATCGAATCTAGAAATATAAGAAATAATTATAGGCTAATTAAAAAAATTTTCTGAAATATAAACGCAATTGTTTTCAGATGATCATTCATGGAGTGATCCTATAACGCCCAATTCTTTTCAAATTGAATTGCAACAAAATCGAAACTTAGAAACAAATGGAATCACAGTCAAAATTTAAATTGTTTTAAATTATTCTAAATGAGATGCAACAAAATTCATACCATTGGTTTCCTTTGATATTTCACTGAAAAATTTCGAGACTACCGAATGTTAATTCAATAGAAAAAATATGTATTTAATGAAGAAATAATTTGATTGACTCATGTTCTGTTCTTATTAAATAGTAGCTAAAATATTCCAAAATATGGTGTTTCAGGCAAAATAACCAAATCCGGATCAGCGGTCCAAATGCGAATCATTATTGCTTTTGCCGTAAATAAATAAGCTAACATATTGTGAGATATTCAGTTTATTTGTTGAGATAAACGTTTTACAAAAACTTAGTTTACATTTGCAGTTAATTGTGTCAAAAATAATAGTTCTTCGTATTAGGACCCTTGATCTGGATTTGGCTCTTTTGTCTTATACCAAAATTTCTTCAGTTTGTGGGAATATTGATAAACTTTTGTGAAAAAAGTGCACAAATGTTTCGAGTTTACTAAAATATTTCAAACTGCCTTAAGTATTAAATAACAATGTTTGTGACTATTTTTTACCAAGAAACCTTTGAGCTTTTTAAAAAAAATCGTTGCAATTATAAAGGTTGAGTATGCAATGAATAACCATAAAGCTGTTAAAAAAATTGAATTATTAACAGAAAATTCAAGAATAGAGCTAATAAATTTGAAGTAGTTCTAATTTATCGGATGTTTGAAACGGAAGTATTTCCGATTGGTGATTGGTCTAGGCCATCTTTTACTCTCGCAGAAGATAAACTTCGACGAGGTGGAGAGAATATCGATGCCGAGATCCGAGAGATTTCAAGATATGCGCAAGTGAATCTTCCGTTAGGTTGTTACCTAACCGAAGTTACTACTTTGACTTCGCCAGGCGAATGTGTATCAGCGCTGGATTTGCAATGTAGATTAGGGTTGGCTCGCAAACACCCCCGTCTATACTCGCCCACCCCCACTCCGTACATACAGCATGCGGTTGCGATTGGTAGCCCTGACCTGGCCTGGTAAAATCACACGGTACCGCTTTCCGAGATTTAGCATATTCCGGATATGCATTTTGAATGTGAACTTGCACGAGCGAGAGGGATTTACCTTTTTTACCCGCTTTTATTTGCTTCCCTCCACCAGCTGAGCTGATTTAGTGAAATGCGAAATGTTATTTTTAGATTTTGAGCTTTTAAGCCTCCAGAGGCTAATGAAAATTATTACTAAAAGAGCTTTTTGGGTAAAATTGAAAAAAATTCGGCTTTCTGACAATATGACATACTTAATATCAATGAATCGGAAAGCGTAAGAATATTTTTAATATTTCACATCTTTTGAAGTGTATATTAAGAAGAAGACTAATGAAACATGTGTTAAAATGGTTCAAAAGACGTAAAAATATTTTTTAACTTTGATTTAAATATATTTTCTAACATTTTTATTCCAGAGGATTGGATATTTTAAATTCTCCTATATATTATCCTATCTCCATGCGTTAACGAAATGTGCGACGCAGAAATTGGAAATGATATACGGTGGGAAGTTACATGAAGTTGTGATTTACGACGCGGTGTGTCGGATCCGCTAACTAATCAAACTTGGTTTAATTATTTATTTCTTATTCTTATGACTATCCATTAGACATCATTCAAATTTCCAGCTTTGCCATTACTGCGTAAAAGTTTAATAAATTTCATTTATATTCGACCTTTTTTATTTTGTTGACATAGATTACAGAAGTTGATATTTTAAACACTTCTTCACACATTGGCGGATAAAATACCTAATCAAATAGAAAACTGTAAAGAATGACCGATAATTCGTGTGGTCTTGGGTAATTTTATTTCATATGAAATTAAACTTTAAACGAAATGAAAATTGAAATGTACGCAGTATTGGAGATGTTTGCACTATATTGATAGTATAATTTTTCTACGTGGTAAACCGATGAATGACTCACAGATGTACATACAACCACACAAATGTAACTAGAAACTGGCTGCAGGCTCTGAATTTAGAAGAACGCACATTTACGTCGTTTACTCAGGTCGGCCCGGTTAGTTCTATTCCTAGACGCACGTATGACCGAATACCTTTTCCCCTCTTCACGTGTTTTGTACTACGTTACGATTTTGCGAATCACAATAGGATGACGAATACAAATATACGAGACGAATATTTTTTCCACAAAAATATCCCAAGTTCACTTCATTTAAAATTTAAAGTTTATAGTTTAACGATTTATAAATGTCAAGTGATAGTGATCTAGTAAATTTTGATGTATATTTGATGATCGTCTTTCAATTGGAAACGTGCCATAGATGTTGTTTTAAGTTCAAAAATGTATTTGTTGAATTTTGTGAATGGGGGAAAAGAGGTCGTAGGTAGAATATTAGGCGATCAGTGGTTTTTGCATAGAAGCTTTCTTGTGTACTAAAGAGAAGTTTACGAGCCAATAATTCACCGACATTTACCCCCTAGCTAGTTCATCTACTATCAAGAACTCTTCTGCGATTACGTTAATGCAGCTTTCTGACTTCGCCCGCTCTTTAGCTAAATTTCATTCTCTCTTTAACTTCACTTTGCCGAGACAAAACTTTGATATTATCGCACCTTTCTGGCATCGACCAATTAGAGTTTTGCCGTGTCTTGCGAAACCGACGTTTCGCACTCCAATTATATGGTTCAAGTTCCTCATCGTCTTTCTCTGAAAATGCGGGAAATTTGTCCTTTTATCCCCCAGAATTTAGAGTACCTGCTTATATACTTCCTATTCTAAGTTTAAGAAGTTTTCGAAGTTCTTTCGCTGATATTTATATGCAATGAATTACAAGTTTATAAGCATTTTTTTAAGGATGTTTAAATTTTGCACTCAATCTCAAAATTAAGAGATCTTGTAAGGATAGAAATTAGTTATTGGTCGTTATTATTGAATGAAAATTACAACTTTTACGAAAAACGAAAAAAAATTTTATCTAAACGATTAGGATTCTTTTTCAAACTTCTTTAAAATTATCAGTGGATCTATTTTCCTTGATTTTGTAAATCATTATAAAAGTCGATTAATGAGGATGCTCAAAGTTAATGTACTATCTCAATATCCTTAAACTTTGACTCTTTTTTTAATTTACAAGAATTTGAAGACGGTGCTTTCATCTGAAAGTTTTTAAATTAACTTATTTCCTTCTCAAGAGCACTCAGAAATGATCCTATTGCTTATGAAAATTCTAACAACATTTCTAAATCAAGTTTAAAAACAAAATTATTATTTACTTATAAATTAATTATTCATAGTTTTAATTAATGGAATGTGACAAATTATTCATTTGTATTCTCTCTTTAAATAAATTTTTGAGGTTGCCTGGTATGCATGGTCTCTATTTTATGTTCTGAAAACTAGGTGAACCTTTCTTTTTGCATTAAAACAAGATTATGTATAAATAATCTAATTGTACTTGACACGAATTATCTACCATTCGTTTTTGGGGTATCCACAATTTCGGATGAGTACTAAATAGATAAGTTTTAAGTATTTCGTAGTCTGGACCACAGAAGGAGTCGTTTGTGAAGTGAATCTTTCCCAGTGAAAATAACTTCTTCTTTAGTGGAATTCTTTTGGAATCCTCGAAATGTTTTTTACAGTCTCCCATCGTAAAGTTCTTTCCTCCTCCTGCATGGGGTTATAGCACCTATGGGACTTGTCATTGCATACAAAATCGAGAAAAACAACCCCCATGTGTATTGCATCCCCGCACAGTGGCCACGATTAATCGTTTCACAGTGAACCGAGACGAACGGACGCAAATTCTCGACTCTCTCTGGAGGAAAAAACATGCGGAAGAGAGAGAGGAGAAATGGGAGGGACAAAGGGTTCCGATTTTCCCTCGATACGTTTGACGAACTACTTTCCTTAGGAGGATTTTGTCCTTGTTGTCGGACCAATGTATGAGGGTCGACCGAGAAAAAGTGAAATCTTGACAAAGTCAGAGTGAAAAATGAGTATGTGTACACAACTTTATAGTCATTTTTTACGATTTCGAAACAACTGATGTGGGAATTTATTTGTGAAAATAAGAGAAGAGAATGATGCAATAAGAGAATTTAATGACTAGCTCCTGCCATTTTTCATATATATATATATATATATTTGAAGCTCATCGAAAGCTTAAGGGCAGGTACCAGAGTGCGACGTCACAAATTCTTTAAAGCGAACTTACTCCTAAACTAATAATTTGAATGGATTTTCCATACCAGACATTCGTGGTTATTTCCTTTATGGCTGTCTGGTATAGAAAATCTATTTGAATCATTATTTTATGAGTAAGTTCGCTTTAAAAAATTTGTGACGTCGCACTCTGGTATCTGCCCTTAAGCTTGCAAATGCTGTGGCTGGAAATATTAAACTAGGTAGAAGCAATTTAATTCTTTAAACCGACATAAATTTAAAAATTTAAAAGATTGTTCTTTTCTGTGGAACGTAAAAAACATGAAGTAGATTTAACCGTTCTTAAGGATTAGTTGGATAGTTTTAAGATTAAGTTTTAGATTAAGGATAGTTGAATCCAGATATGAAGAATTGGCATTTTAACATTTTTTGTATCATCATATATGCTTTCACCAATTTCTGAAGTAGATAAGTTGTAATTACGGGAGCTTGAAGACAATCTGTTAAAAAATATGCCATTCAAATGTTTTACATCAGAAGTTTAAGTTTTTAAAGTTTTTTTTTCGCTAAGTTTTTATTTTCGAAATTCTGTTACAATTGCCTTTGCTGATTCAGAAATTATTTTCAACCAGTAATATTGCACTGTTAGAAAAAACTTCATTTACTTTAGTTGAAGTTTTATTTTATTGAAAATTTTTCTCCTATACTGATTTTTAAGAATTATTGGAAGTACAGGAATTTCTTCAGAAATTTATGAATTTTTTCTTGAAAAGTTACGGGAAGTCTACAGACCTTTCTTTTGTATCCAAGACCCAGGTGGAAAAATTATGCATAATCTATGCGTAATGAACTATAGGTACACTGAGAAAAAAGATTCGTAAGTCCAAAGAAATGCATTTATTTGTTTCCATTTCTTTGTATCCAAGAATTTTTTACATAAATTAAGTAAATATTTCTACTAGACAAAAGAATCATGCTTCGAATCGAAGAAATTATTTTTTTGGTGATATTTCTTTCATGCAAAGAAATATTTTTTTGTAGGGAACATGACAGAATCAACTCGAAGAAATGATTTCATTGACACAAGAAACCCGGGTTCATTGGAACTGAAAATCACTGCCAAAGAAATATTTTTTTGATTGAATCTTTTCAAGCATTTGAGATGATAAATCTCTATTTGAATCAATTAATTTATGCATACATGAATTAAGATAAATTTTGAGATAGATTTTGAGATAGATAAATGAAAGTTCTTCACTTAAAAGAAACATTCTGTTGCGATAAAAGTTTATTTATTTCATTTAAATGAGATATTTTTAAATAAAATAAATATTTTGTTTCGTTAAATATTTATCTTTTTCGTTCAAAAATTTTTTTTTTGATAATCTAAAGAAAGTTAAGTTTAGAGTTTCCACTCTGATTCTCGTCTGGCTATTTGGCGCATTGGCAACGCACTCGTCTCTTACCTCAGAGGATCCGAGTTCGAATCCTGGCTGGAGATACAGATGTGACGTGCCACGAGGAAAGGGCATTCGGGTGCAAAAATGAAGGAGAGGACATCGCTTTCCAAATGATGAAAAACGAAGGAAACAGTGGATAATAGCCATTAAACGAGAAGGTTTTTGTGCGAGTACAGTTCCCGGCATAATCATCTAACCTCAAAACAGTCCGTTATCTGCCAGTTTTTTGTAACGGAAAGTTCATCATTAACTGAAACTATGAATTCAAACATTCGCGTTTTTCCTCACATTTCTTATAAATGACAATCTTAAGTTTCGAACGAAAACTTTTACATCAAATCGGTTTTTCTTTACCTTTCTACAAGCTCAGCCTTTCTTCCACTCAGCGTGGCTCCTCTCTTTCGCAACTCTTCCTTCAACTGGGCAACATTCCATTCACTGTAATCCATTTTTCTAATCTTTCTTTATAATTAGATCACTAGACACTAACACTTCTACGCTCTTGTTACATCCAACAATTTTTAAACAATGTAATTGCATTGTTTAATGTTATTATTAACCATACCTTAAAATTAACCATACCCTAGCGCCTGCACACAAGGCATATCTCCATACGCACTACTGCCCTCTACGCTGAGCTTGACAAATCGCCGTCCCCCATTCGGTAGTGAAAGGCGAATCCCGAAAATCTGCCCCTCCACTTACAACACACTCTCATTTGTCGTGTCCCAGTGTCCGTGTTTCTTGCTTCTGTTCCCGCCCGTGAGTTTTCAGTAGTGAATGGTGGGAGGTGTTTTCGGTGGTCCGAAGTCTCGCTACGAAATACTCTATTTGCGGCCCAATAAAAAGCTATTTTTTCATAATAAATAATGCCCGAAATTTTTTTTATTTTTGTATTGGATAGAGCAACTCAAACACTATCAATAGAGATAAAAAACGGATTGTCGATTTTTTGAGCGTTAGTCCTCTTTTCTCGTGGCACGTCACGGATAGATTTTTCATTGAATTTTTCTGTTAGAGATTCATTAAGGCTTTAGATGGCATAAATTATTTCAGTTGAATAAATATGTGTGTGTGTGTAATTATAATTTATAAAAATTGTCTTCTTGTAAATTCAAAAAAAAAACGGCCATGTAACAAAAGTGTAAATTACTTAAATTACTTACCAAAGAAATATTTCTTTAAACCGATGGAATACTTTTTTGAACAGATGAAATATTGTTTTACTCGAATTATTGCGAAATAAACTAGGCATTTCTTTGCAGCAAAGAAATAATTAGTAAGTAACATTCAGTAGGATCATTTCTTTGCTGCAAAGAAATTTTTGTTGATCCAAGATTTCTTTTTTCACAGTGTAGTCACTATACAAAAAATTATGCATAAAATGTTGCTAACAAATGACAACTAGTTTTCAACTGTTTCCAACATTTTGATACCTTTAGATTTATTGAATATGTATAATTTATGCATAATTTTTGACATACAGTCGGATCTTCATCATTTCATATCGGATCTCCTTTTTCTTCTCACAGTGGTCCTGTAGGAAGAAAAAGGAGATCCGATATGAAATGATGGAGATTCAACTTTAGTGACTACCCATAGTTCATTATGCATAGATTGTGCATAATTGTTCTACCCGGGAGATCCTTGAACTATTTCAGTAAATTTTCAGGAACGATTTTTTTCCGTATAACTGAATCCATTTTCAACCAAAATTAAATGATTTTGCAACAAAAATGAATGAATTTTCAACTGAAATAAATGAATTTTCAACCAAAAGAAAATGAAAAGTGGTTGAAATTTCGAGAATTTTCTAACAGTGTACTGTTTAAGGTTTTACAATTAGTACAGACAGTTCATATAGTTTCTATTCAAATTGTTGTACAAGTACTATTTTATGAAGCAAGAAAAACCTTTTCATGTTTAAATTTATTTGAACATATAAATTATTGAATTGTTAGTACACCTTTAAAGAAGAATTTTCTCTTGGGGATAAGAGGAAAATTGTATTTCTGGTCCATAGTAGTTTCATCCAGTTACAGTCAGACATGAAACTGAATTGCATACTGCTCTGCGTAAATTGAAAGAATACGTTAAAGCCGTCATTTCTTTGATTAATTTTCATGTCACTACGTCTTTAGAAAAGCTGCGCGGAAAACATTTGATTACCATTGTTATTTTTCATTCCGTAAAAGTGAATGGTTAAGGCGTCTCCACTGGTCGTTATACTGAAGCACTTAACTTTTTTTCAAGAAAGATGCAACTGGCGCAAGCAAACAAAAGGATAAATGCAGCATGGTTGAAGATCAGATCACAGTCTTCCTAGTTCGATGGCGCACCGCAGTGGGATGACCCAGTTTTCCGTTTATAGGTCAGCCCGGTGCTAGCTATATAGATTTTTAGTGCGAGTTCCACCCCTTCAGTTCGACCAGAGGCCAGTGCGAAATCTTCGAAAGCCATTCTGCCATATTCCTTCTTGCTGACTCTTATAGTCTTCTATTTCACTGGTGTTTATTTTTCATTTTTTTCATTGCCTCTTATTCGTTTAATCCTCTTTCTTGGGTCTTTATTTCTCCTAAATCCTTCAAACTCATCGTCTCCTTTCTCTTCCTATTCCTTGAGAGCATGTGGGAAAACTCTCAGAGCAATCAGAAAATCCTGCTACTGAATAACATCATTTCATCAACTTTTATGCTTGGCTGTTGCAATACAAGCTCTGAGTTTCTGTGCAAACTACTCCTTTGGAAAAAAGGATTATTGCCATTAATGTCGAATTTCAGGGATCTAAACTCACATTGAAACTATCTATACTCTTTATGTAATTATAATTGTAAGAGGAAATCGATTCTATATTAAACTGTACTGACGGAAACTTCCTGAGGGAGAATTTGAGGAAGGTGAAGAGTTTAATGAAAAGTTTTCATAGAAAGTTGGAGAGTCCAGCTTTTGCGAACTCTAGTGTTTATGGGAAAAGTTTTGAACTATTGAAGCTGTTGCATAAGGAAAGTTTACCAATTCCAATTCACTTGGAAAAACATTGATTATCAACAAAAAAAAAATCGGTTGCTTTTAATTTTGTGGAGTAGTTTTTAATTCATTTTGAAATGAATTGCTTACGATTTTAGTGGACAGTAATTTTTAATTGAGAGTTTAGGTGTAATTGAAACTCAGCAAATCAGATTTAGTTCTTTATTCCGCAAGCTGATTTTGCATTTAACCATTTTTTCAAATTTTGCTTTAATAAGTCGGTATGTCATCATGTGTTAATTCAATAAAATGTTACACCTATTATTGTCCTATAAAATTATTACTACTTATTTTCATTTGACTTCATTTTGTCAATGAAAACACCTTTATTGTAACGTGCAAGGTTTATAGAAAACAGGCTTCCTTTTCAAGCTTTGAAGTGCACAGTTTATGTAATTCCTATTCATTTTCAAGCTTTTCCCCTCGTTCTTATCTATTCCAACGCAGACGAAGACATGAGTTCAAGATGATCCAAAAAAATTAAACTGGTCAGCAAAAGCAGCAAACTGCTGTAAATTTTTTTTCCGATACCGGAATTTTTTCCCCTTGAAGTGGAAAATAACGGTTCGGCAAGCAGAGTTCCCGTGAATGCCCAAGAATATGGGTCGCGTCCCAGAAGCGTCGGCACCCTCGTAAAATCCCCGATAAACGGGTCAGACCACTCGGTTACGACCGCAAGGAAACATTCTCTACGTCTTACACGTATACGCATGTCTTTTCCGGTGAGCAGTTCTCGTAATTCTCGCCTGGATGGGCTGGCTGCTTGTACTGGGGTGGCAGGGTTGCGATTGTTTTTTTTTTTTTTTGCGGAAAGGTCGATAATCAGTTAAAGAGTCGCGCGAATGTCGCCATTCTCGCGCGAAAGTTTACCGGGTAGCGTGCCGCAGGCGCGGAGGGGCTTCCCCTGGATATCGATTCTGTGACGTCGTTGAAATTATTTATATAAGTAAGACTGCGTACGAACAGCGTATTCAGGCATTTTGTTTCATTACAATTTCTGCACTTGATGCTTTTCCTAGGCGTGAACGGGTTGCGACCGGTATTACCAATAGCAGACCACCACCATCGAGTCTTTCATCCCCGCCAATTTGGATCCTCTTCATCCTCTTTTATTCTCCCATCTCTCTTTCTCTTTCTCTCTCTCTCTCTCTCTCTCTCTCTCTCTCTCTCTCTCTCTCTCTCTCTCTCTCTCTTTCTCAACTATCTCTGTCCTTTTCTGATCCCTCCTCCAACCTACCATTGGCTCTCTTTCTCTCTCCCCCTGATCTGTCTCTCTTTCAGCCCCTCGGTCGTACTCACGCCAACGAGGTGACCTACTTATGCTATCCGGCTGAAACCGTTTCTTCGGTACACCCTTTACGATCCAGGCTACGCTACCCGGCCTTGCTTTCCTCCCTCTAGCATCGCGGCTATACCTTCATCGTTGCACTCCCTTCTCTCAATTCTCTTTATTTTTTCCTCTCTCCGATGTGACCTTCCCTCTGTTCCGCGATGGAAAAACCGGGTCTCGGGTCACAGGGCTACTTTCTTCACCTTTTTCCTCCCGTTATCAGAAGCTCTCTTTTCTAGTAGACGAGATGAGCACAGAAAACCGATGGTGTGAGTTTTGTTGGATCTCATTTTGAACAATTAAAATTTTCATTGTGATTTCACACGAAGAAAAGAAAATAGCTAAAGTTACCCATTTAAACACAGTAAATCCCAGATATATTTTTTATGAAGTTGGATAAAAACGTTGCAAACAATTGAAAAGTACAATTATCCGACGTCGGATAATTTTTATCGGGGGGTGGATAAAAATTATCCGAAGCCGGATAATTGTAGTTGTCAATTGTTTGCAACGTTTTTATCCAACTTCAGATAAAAAATATACCTGAAATTTACTGTGAATAGTTAAGATGCACACTGATCGCATTTTTCCTGCAATTTAGTAAATTTTACCATTCAGAGTTCAGAGTGCTTCACAGAAAAAAATGGAGGTTTCTTTTTGTTGCAGCTTTAATGGAACTTAGGGAAATCACGTAGAAAGTGGCGCCATCTTCGAGGGTTCTTTTTTGTTGCATCTCCATTGGAACCCGAAAATCAGTTCTAATTAACACTCCAGTTTTTCTGTGTTCTTAACTATTTGAATGGTAATTTTAGCTATTTCCGTTTTTCCGTACATATGCACAGAAAAATTGAAGGATAAAGTTTACCTCAATTCCGGGGTAAAAATTATCTACAACAAAAATTAACTTCACAAGGTAAATTTTAACCAACTGTCGTTTAAATTTTCTTTTGCTTTTTTCGTGACTGCACGTGTTTTTTGAAAAACGTGGTTGTCTAAATAAAAATTTATCCCTTTAAAAAATTCTCTGCAACAAATTTTGTCCTTAGTTTTTTCTGTGATTTATTTTTGTGTCTCATATTTGTTGCCCATTATTTTGAGTTAGAATCGGGCATAAAATTGAAGATTAGTATTTTCCTGTGTTGTCAAGGTTTTGTGCTTATTTAGAACGGTCTCCCTGCACGAGGGATAGACATTAGACAGCGGATGGTTAATTTTTTATGCGTTTATGGTTTATTTTTAGAAAAAAGTGTGCGATGACAACTATTGAGAAAGTTTCATTGCTTATACATTATACCCTTATAGCATTGTATGAGAGGTCACGAGGCAAAGTTTTACAGCATAAAATGCTTAGGCTGAGTCATTCATGTGCATTTCTACAATGTAAAAAAGACGAAAAGAGACTTCGGTTTCAATAATTATTAGGTTTTGGTTGAGATTTATTTTAAACTCATATACAGTTAGGATAATGTTTGTATGAGAATTCTAGTTACTTTAATTGTTTAGTAATACTGTGTAAAACAACTTATTTTATTCAACCATCCATGAACAATTTAAATTTCTTGTTACAATTTAAGATTCAGGTGTAACAAATATAACTTTTGTGTTAGCTTAGAAAACAAAATTTCATTCATTTTGAACAAAATAATTTCATTGACTATTTGATTGATTTAAAAATAGATTTTCCTTCATTACAGAACTCTGTATTGATTTTTTCTCTTACAGTTAATAATACTATTACTCTAAAAGTTGTTTAGAACTTCAAGTAAAAAAAATCCATATAAATGATCAGAATATCTTAAAAACAGAAGAATATTTAGACTGTAATGTAAATTACCTCGCAGAGGTCTGTTAAGCTGGCTCAACACTATTGTCATTTGAGGTTTAACTTATATCATAATTTAGGGGTAATTAGGCTCCTATATATA
>JBAGKK010476151.1:0-17219 GCA_037177015.1 Euceroptres primus
GCTTGAAGTTGCATGGGAAGTCTTGTTGTAAGAAAAAGAGGATATCTTCCTTCTTTGTCTTACAACAAGACTTCCCATGCAACTTCAAGCCTCTCTAGTTCAAAAACTATGTGTCTGACTTAATTTTGCAAGAGGAATTTTCGACTTGTTTTTTGGTCCTCTATCTGCCACTAACAGCAGGTTTATAAGTGGTGGGATACCCTGTATAGGCTAAGCGGTGACCGCAAAAGTACGAGTGAATCGAGTGCGAGAAACAAATGAGTTGCAATAAATAGATTGATTATAGGTGAAGTGAAAACTCCTAGGTTGCCTAACCTTACCCTGTCCGGATGCCAAAAAAATGGTCACTTCCGGTACGATTTTTGAGTCATCACTATGCTCATCGAGGGCAAAGATGAGCTAATGGCTAAAATGTAGTTCTCAATTAGCTCTACCGATAGCACTAGGGATGCCTCACCCCACCCTGTCCGCAACCTTTGGCAACCCCTTTCGAAGTTCCGTATTTTGGGTGCGTTACTATGCTCGTCGAGTGCAAGGAAAAATCCAACGTCAAATTAAAGTTTGAACATCCCTCTAACTAAATAACACGGGTTGCCACCTTTTATCGTGTCCGAAATATCAGGCAACCCACTTTGAAAATGTACCTGTAATTTTGAACCTTCATGTCAGCGTAATTAAAAATGTCTTGCCTAATTTTATGTATCATAAATCATTAAGGAGGGCAAAATATGATACTTTGTCGAAGAACAGTTGAGAATTTCTCAAATTTTAGGAGTTAAACCGGTAAACTACCCTTATTAAACTAAGCCACTTAGACGTTTAAAAAGACATGCTAAATTGTGATTTTCGCCAATTAAAATTCGTCAAAAAATTCTTTTTTATACCTAGAATTATAGGCCTACTGAGACCCCACCCCTAATAAATCCAAAGCTAAAAATATTGAACAAGATACCTTCTCTTTTTTATGCCTTGAATTAAAGGCCAGGTGATAAATTTCGGCCTCACCACAAAAACCACCCTTATTATATGTAAAGCTACAAATATTGAAAATGACGACTTAGAATTTTGAAATTTAACAATTAAAGATAATCAAAAATGCTCTTTTTTATGCTCTGAATTATAGGCCCGGTAAGACTTTCGCACTCATCCCCAAAAACCACCCCCATTTTATATGTTAAGCTAAATATATTAAAATTTACGACGTAAGTTTCGATTTTCGAAAATTAAAAATCCTCAACAATTCTCTTTTTTTATGCCCCGCATTATATATCTGGTGAAAACTTTTTGCCTGAATCATAGAAATAACCGAACTAATTTATATATTATAATTATAAATATTGAAATAATTTATATATTATAATATATAAATAATAATAAAAAATAGTTTATATATTATAAAATTTGGTAGAAAATTTCGATTTTTGACAATTACAACATTTCATTGGATGGGTATATAGACATTCGAACAACAGTAAAAAACCGAAAAATGAAACTGAACCATTTTTAATATTAGTAATAAGGCTAGTGTAATAGGAATAAGTAGAAATGAAAACAAAACTTCTTAACGTTATTTATAATTTTTTTTATTTCACTTGACTAGTTTATTAATGTATTATGCAGCACTTCACCCCTTACACGTAGTATTGATTAACACAAATTTTACTCAATTATTTACAACTATTTTACAATGTAATCACCGCTGCGTGCAGATCATTTTTTAACATCATCGTCGTCAGAATCAGTGCTGAAATGATTTGATTCTTCGCCTTCGTCGTTCGTCGATTTTGACGACGATGATGTTTAAAAATGATGAAAATCGTTGTTATTGACATTAAAATTAGTCGACAATTATAAAAAACATATTTTTGCTCGCAGCGGTCATAGCATTGTAAAATAGTTGTAAATAAGTGAGTCAAATGTCTATATACCCATCCAATGGAAAGTTGCAATTGTTAAAAATCGAAATTTTATATCAAAATTTTTAATGTATTTCAGTTCGGTTATATCTAGGATTCAGGCAGAAAGTTCTCACCGAATCTATAATGCGGGGCATAAAACAAGAGAAATGTTGAGGATTTTTAATTTTCGATAATCGAAACTTGAGTCGTAAATTTTATTATTTTTTGCTTTACATATATAATAGGGGTGGTTTCTGGGGGTGAGCGCGAAAGTCTTCCCGGGCCTATAATTCAGAGCATAAAAAAGAGAATTTTTGATGATATTTAATTGTTAAATTTCGAAATTCGAAGTCGTCATTTTCAATATTTTTAGCTTTACATATAATAGTGTTGGTTTTTGTGGTCAGGCCGAAATGTATCTCCTGGCCTTTAATTCATGGCACAAAAAAGAGAATTTTTGGCGATTTTTAATTGGTAATTTTCAAAAGTCTAAGGAGCTGTCCATATACCACGTGGATATTTTTGCTATAGTGTGATATACTCGTGTCTTCCTCAATTGCTTGGTGTAGAGGGAGATACGAGTGTATCACACTATAGCAAAAATGTCCATGTGGTATATGGACGGCCCCTAAGGTATCTTGTTCAATATTTTTAGCTTTGGATTTAATAGGGGTGGTTCTTAGAGGTGAGTCCGAAATTCTCAGTAGACCTATAATTCTAGGCATGAAAAACATTTTTTAACGAGTTTTAATTGGCGAAAATCACAAGTTAGCTTGTCTTTTTAAACGTCTGAGTCGCTTAGTTTAATAAGGGCAGTTTACTGGTCTAACCCCTAAAATTTGAGAAATTCTCAACTTTTCTTCGACAAAGTATCATAATTGGTCCTTCTGAATGATTTATCATACATAAAATTAAGCAAAACATTTTTTTTAAAATTACGTTCACATGAAGGTAAAAATTATAGGTTTATTTTCAAAGTAAGTTGCCCGATATTTCGGTCAGGATAAAAGGTGGTAACCCGTGTTATTTAGTTAGAGGGACGTTCAAACTTTAATTTAACGTTAGATTTTTCCTTGCACTCGATAAGCATAGTAACGCACCCAAAATCCGGAACTTCGAAAGGGGTTGACAAAGGTTGCGGACCTTTGGCAACCAGTGACAACCTTTAGCAACGGTTGCTATGGCATTGTTATTTTCGGCACATACGAAGTTGTTCGGGCACCCAATATTTTTCCTCTAATTGTTTATTTATCATCTCTCCCCTCTACCTCTATATCTGGAGCCTACGTAACCTATTATTTCATTTATCTACCTCTTGGAACTCTATTTCGCTCAAATTTTCAATTTCGTTCTTAAGAGTTTGTAACTGTTGTAATTCCCTACGTAGGTTTGAGAATGCAGGGGTAAAATTTGTAGATGAGTGTTTACTCGTATTTAATGCGAATTGTAAATCCTCCAAATTTTTATCCCATTTCGTATGATCATTGTCTAAATAGATTTTGATTATTGTTTTAAGAGATCTGTTACACCTTTCTGTTGGGTTTGCCTGCGGATGATATTTTGGAGTATTTAAGTGCTTCATACCTTTCTGAGCGAGTTCCCTAATTGTCTTATTAACGAACTCTGTCCCATTATCAGTTAACATGACCTTTCGCGTATCCCATCTCGAAATTATGTTCTCATGAAACTCCGATTCTATTGTAACACCGATTCTATTGTAACACCATTCGCTTTTTTAACTGGTATAACTCCAACCCATCTCGTAAATAAATCAACATAAACTAGATTATATTTATTTTGTGATTTAGTAGCTGGAAGTGGTCCAATTATATCCGAGGCAACCCCTGTCCACGGTTCTGCGATTATCCTTTTTCCCGCCAATTCTGCCTTTTTTTGATTATATGGCTTAATTCTCTGTCAAATATCGCATTTATGTACATATCTTCGAATTTCAGAATACATACCGGGACAAAAATTATTTTCCGTTATCCTCGCGTATGTTTTTTCTATCCCTAAATGTCCTGACTGCACTTTGTCATGACCTTCAA
Source organism: Euceroptres primus (assembly GCA_037177015.1). Classification (NCBI taxonomy): domain Eukaryota; kingdom Metazoa; phylum Arthropoda; class Insecta; order Hymenoptera; family Figitidae; genus Euceroptres; species Euceroptres primus. The sequence continues at coordinate 3,947 of JBAGKK010476151.1, forward strand.
TCCAAACTTGATATCTTAATTTCTTCAGAACTACTAATTTCCACGGACTGTACTTTCTAATCTGTCTAAATTTCGTTTGATACCATTCATCCATATCGTCTTTAAAATATTTACTCTGACTTTCTGTACTGTTCTATAGAATTGATGACATTGACTGTCCTAGTTCGTCTGTTCTAGATAAGGCATTTGGCAACGTGATTAAAACTACCATCCCTATACTGTACTAATTCTTAGTCTTACTCAGGTAATTCTAAAGCGCATCTTGCCAATCTGTCTGTTAAGTTTTTAAAATTATGCAACCATTTAAGGGTATATGGTCTGTAACTAACTTAAACGAATATCCCCTTGAATTGCCCATTCTACCGCTAGACATTTTTTCTCAAATGCAGAATATTTCTTCTCCGCTTCGTTTAGGCTTTTACTCACTATGCTATAAGATTTTGGTTTCCTTCTATTATTTGTCCCTTATTATTTACCACAAGTCCTAGATATTTTATCTCGGAACATCTAAATTCACATTGTCCGAGTAATTGGCTTCTCTTAACTTATCTAATACTAAATGAAGATAATGCATGTGCTCTTGAAATGTTTTTGTAACTATCACGATGACTATTGATTAACCTGAAAGGCAATATTTTGAACCTAAAAATCTCTTTTCCTGGAACTATAAAGGCTGTGATATCTCTTGAATTCACGTTTAATGGAATTTGGTTATATGTCCAATACAAGTCTACCTTTGAAATATATTTGGCTGATCATAAACTCTCTAAAATTTATGCCATTAAAGGTACTGGATACAAGTCCTTTTTAGTAGCTTTATTTATTTTTCGAAAGTCTAAGTAGAACCTATACTTTTTATTAGGCTTTTTGATCATAATGTTTGGACTTGCCCAATCGTTACTACTGATTCCTTCGGCTAACATTCTATCCATTTCATCGCAAAGTATCTCTTTGATTTTTGGAGAAACATGATAATATCTTTGTTTGATAGGACCATACCCCTGAATATCTATCATGTGCTCCGTTAAGTGCGTTTCTTTCAACTGCTTTCCCATTTTCGGTATTTTCTCTTTTAGTAATTTATTCATTTCGTCCTTTTCTGAATTTGATAACTCCATTATAGCTATTTGATAACTCCATTATACGTTCGTATACTTCTGATGCAAAGATAAATGGTTTCTTATTGATCCAATTATATTATTTGTTATAATCGCGTTATTCTTCAAATTTTCCCAATTTCTGCGATTTATTGCTTCCATACTATTTACTATTCATTGAGCATCTCTATGTTTTCTATTCCTTCTATTTTAAATATTTGCATTAAAATTTCTAAATTTTCTTTTTGTCTACATAATTTTTATTAAAATAAACGCTATAATTATATTGTTTCCTTTTATAGTACTTATTTCTTTTTCCCATATCGCTAAATCCTTTGTTAGGCTGTCCCGACGCGTGACTCATTCTTGGATCGTCATCCTCATGAGTCGACTCGCCATACAATTGATCAGAATTCATCGTAACGAACGCCTGAAATCTGTTACTTAATTGTAATTCCATCAGCTGTGGAATGTACGCCTGGATTGAATTCTCGCTTTTCGCTTTTGGGTGGGGGGATGGACACGGACTTTGGGGTGGGCTTTTTTTCAGAGAAGGTCGTAGCGATTTCCCACTATTTAGCGTACTCTCGACTATTCCCTCCTTACCATTACTCAACCTAACTTTTCTTCCGAAATTAGCTTTTCCCTGACTACCTTCTAATTGGATCTTTACGTCATCCTTTCTACCATTTTCTTCATCTTTCCTAATATTCTCTGAAAGCTGATTCTTTCCTTTCTCAGAATCCTTTTTGTTTTGTTTCACGTCTTGTTGAACGCTATACTAACCCATCTGTGCTCCTACTTCATGCATTTCTTTTTTACCTATCTTTATCAATTTTCCTTTAATTCTTTTAATTTTACAAGCACTGCTGTCCAGCGGAAGATCCTAGTAAGTGACATTTTCTGTAGGGACTATTTTCTGGTGTACGTGTACGAGTAAATAACCTCTATGGCAGATGTCACTTAATAGGTTCTTCCATTGGACAGCAGAGCTTATCTCTACCTATAATGCCCTTAGATTTCAACTTTGGTACTAATCTAAATAACAGCTGCTCTAAAAACGTGACTTATCTTGATTGGAACTAGTACCTGTCCAATAATGCTGACCTCTTCGCCATTTGCTACTATTAATTTGTAAGAATTAGGTTTATAATCTCGTATTTGAATAGTTTAACCTGTTCTAAAAAATCTGCGGCACGGCAGACGCACCACCTACAGTACAGCAGCTGTACGTAGGCCCGGGCACAACTGTTATACCGATTTTGGCGCATCAGACGCGCCAAACTGAGGCGATAAACAAAAGATGCACAACTCCTGTGCCGTCCAGCACGTCTGCGGTCTCAAAACGGCGCACCAGCAGTGCCAAACGAATGGACAAGATTAGTCCTAACGTTTAGCACTGCTGGTGTGCTAGTAGGTATGTCTGCTGTGCCGAAATTCTTTCCGTGTGTGTACGACTGCCTTGGACTGGTATCATCTAACACCCTAAATAAACAATTTTCAAAATCTGTCATAATATGAAATCTAGTATGGTCCGGTTTATCTTCATCTGAATCCAATTTCTCGGGCGGTAATTCTGTTTCTGAGGATATGTTCACCCCTAATATCCTCCTTGATTGTTTTTCCCATTCAAAAAGTTCCAACATTCATACTTGAAATGACCGGGCCTCTTCTGCAAAGGAAAACATGTTTTTCTTTGATCTTTACCGCCATTTCTTGACTGCTTTTGTGTATTATCTCCGGAGCTGGAATTCGCCACATTCTGCGCGCTTGAATGTGAGTTCCCACTCTTTTAATGTTGCTTATCTGCGTGATTATTCGGTTTAGATTTCTGATTATCTTTATTTTGCGCCGATTTTTGATCATCTAACTGGGAGCTTTCTTCGGATTTGGTTTTATATTAAAGGCGGCGATTGCTCAATGGATCTATGGACTTGGTTATTATAGTTACGTCTTGGTTTAGAATTGAAAATTTGTTGCATCAAACTAAACCACGGGTTAAACGGCAAACGTTCTTGATATTGTCCTCTACCGAAACCTCTAAATCTACATATATCCTCTGATAGCGACCTCTAAAAATTGGATTTTCTCTATCCTTAAAACTTCCTATATTCTGTACAGAATTTTCTCTATTCTGATTTTGGCCGTTAGTGTTGCCATTACCATTATTATTCTCATTATAACTTTTAATACCCTGATTTAGCCGACTCTACTCATTTTTACTATTGCCATGATTTTTATTTTGGTCCAGGTATTGCGTCGGAAAAAAGACTGAAATTCTCGAATAATTGTCCAATGGAATTTCTTTGGATAATTCGCTTTATTTGGGGGTCCTTATTGATACCTTAAAAACTCGACACCCGGTTTTTTTGTTTTAAAAAAGGTAACAAAAATCAAGTTTGCGTCGGCGGACCACCCGCTTTGCATTTTTAAGCAAAATATCAAAACATGAAAAAGGAAGTAGACAAAATTCTGAGAAAATAAAAAAAACGAACCTTTTATTTTTGATAGGTTTTGAGCTGTTATTTGAAAAACGTGATTCTTTTTATTTTCAGCAAAAATTCACTACTTTTGAAAAAAGGTGTGTAACTTTAAAGCCGTTAATTTTACGAAAAAGTATTCCACAGACGAGTGAAAGTAGACTCAACTTTCAGTAATTTCACTGAAAGAACAGTGTCCTATGTCTAATTGGTCATGAGTCATCAACCTCTCAAAGTTGATCATTTTTGCCCTTTTTTAGGGGCAAAAAAATCGAGTTCCGTTTTTTCAAAATTATTCATTTCCGGTTGAATCTACATTGATGACGCCAGAGGATGAAACGAAGTAGCTGAAATTCTACGTAAATAAAAAAAGTCTTCTATTTCCATTCGTTTGGAATTTGTGAGCTTTCAAAAATTCCATTTTTTTTCACTTTTTGACAAAAAACCGACAAGTTATGTTTTTTGAACATTTATCCTGTAGGCATTTTGTCGCGGGATTCACATGAAACTGGGTATTTTCAAAAAAACATAAATTTTCGGTTTTTTGTCAAAAAGTGACGAAAAGAATGGAATTTTTTAAAAAACCCCAACGGAATCGAAGTAGAAGACTTTCTTTAAATTTACGCAGAATTTTACCTACTTCATTTCATCCCCTGGCGTCATCAATGTAGATTCAACCGGAAACGATTAATTTTGAAAAAAAGCGGAACTTGAACACTGTGGAACACTTTTTCGTAAAGTTAACGCCTTTTAAGGTATACACTTTTTTCAAAAGTAGTGCATTTTCGCTGAAAATTGAACGAAAATCTGGTTTTTTCCAATGACAACAGCTTGAAACCTATCAAAGATAGAAGATTCGTTTTGTTTTTTTGGTTGTTTCAGAATTCTGTCTACTTCCTTTTCCATGTTTTGACATTTTGCTCAAAAATGCAATGCGGATGGTCCGTCCACAGAAACGTGATTTTTGGTACCTTCCATCCCCCCCCCCCCACTTCCCCAAAAAGCCGAGTTTGGTAACTTACTTTATGTCAGAGAAGAAATTCCGTCTGAATTTTCCAGAATATCGAAATCAGTCATATGATATCTCCTTTTAAACATGTACGAATCGTATAAAAATTGCACTAGACTTTCCTCTTTGATATTTTTAAACTTGAAAGGCCAATTTGACATTATCTGGAAGTGTGTTTGTATCACACCAAATGGCAAGAATGCCGCTGGCATATTCGCATTTGAAAGCTTCGGATTGCTTCGTGATTGGTTAACTGCCTAATTTGGCCTCCTAACATCTCGATATTCGTTTCTGTGTGAAAAATTTGATCTACGAGTTCTATTTTTCAATTCTGAATTTCTAAATTCCCTATCTTCATCATCAGAATCATTTCTTATTTCTTACGTTCTATTCACTTGTCTTCTCGAATTTTGTCGACTTTTATCGCTTGGCCTTCAACCGTACGCGTCAAATCTACGGCCATGCCCTCTCTTAAACTCACCTTCCCTTTCTGAAGAATAATTTTCCGGCTCGGGTCACCTATAATCGTTTTCTACATTTTCCTTTTGAATATTATCACGATCTGGATTTTCCCTACTAATTTTTCCTTAGCTTCATTTTCAGCTAATTTTCTTTTTTAAATTCAACCCATCTATTTCGTTCTTGCGATTCCTGCCTATTTTCTTTCAAATCAAACGAGTTATTTGCTCTGGGATCTATTTTTTCGCATAGCAAATTTTTGTGTTGCTTTCTATTGTTTCGCGCCTTTTCCTTAACGCTTCTCGTTCCCTACTCAAAAATTCATCCTAAGCAATCAATTCGTCTAATTCGTTAATCGCTCGCGTGTTAGCATTTAAAAATTAATCGACTTCTGATCATTTCTAAAACTATCGATTCTTTCTTCTTCAATTCTAATTTCTGGGATTCGCGTCAGTTTACTTTCTCTTTTCCTATTATTCATATTTTAAAATCAATCTTCCGAGTCTAAGAATTTTCTGTCTTGATCTAAAATGTGACACGCTTCTGGAAATTCTGCTTTTAAACTTATCTTTCTTGATTCTACCTATTTTCGACTTTAAGCTATCATTTTATGACTCTTCCTATTATAACACTTTTCTTCTTTCTATTGTCTCTACAACTTCTTTTTCTCGTATTTATCAATTTAATTTCCGTCGCAATTCTTTGCTATTAATTTGAATTTTCTTTATCTTTCTTAATTTACATATAATTTTAATATCACTTTCTTATTCTAACATATCACTTCTTATGTTATCAAATTATTTCCTTTACATTTTATATAGATTTTAGTCATTCAAAATTCTGTTTTTCAGTTCTTCTACCTTTCTCGGATGGAAATTTTGGATTTTAGGCTTTCTTTGGATAAGTTATTGGGAAAAAATTATGGATTCCAGAGTTGGGCGTCAAGCTTGTAGCCTATTGCCCGGGATAAGCTGCAATTAAGAGGGAAATTGACGAATTGGCACGCCGAGACAGGATAACTCAGTAAAATAACAGAGATACCATTATTCTATTTTATTAGGCCACTTACAGTGGTTGGGGCCTCCTGGTCAGGCTTAATCAAATAGATGAATTTCAAGGAAGTCTGGACCATGGCGTAGCTTTAGGAGAAACAGGCGTCGGCGACGACTAGCTGGAATAGCTAGCTTACTAGAGACCGGTCACATGCACACAGGTTAGCGAAAGCGGCGATTTGGAGAAAACGTAGAAACACGATAGCGTTTGGCAGAGAACTGGCGATCGGTGGTCGCCGGCCTGTTTACAGGAGTTTTTGGGACTCTTTGACCCCAATCGACACTAATCGGGACTTAACCCTTCCTGATCGAGAACCCGAAACTTCCGAGTACATGAAGCTGTTCGAGTTCTCGAAATTTTCGAGTATCCGAAAGTTGGAACTAGCTCGAACTCGACTCGACTTGAAGTTAAAGCTTTTACACACCCCAAAAATTTGCAAAAAATTTAAATACAGTAAATCCTCGCTAACACGAATTCGATGGGACCAGAAATTCGGGAGTTCGTGTTAAAAAAAAATTTGTGTTATCGGGATGATGATAAAAATGATCGTAAATGCGTATAATTAATGTAATTGCACTAAGTTTATTACACTCACAAATGCTAAGCATTTCTAATTTTTCCAGTTAAATTTGGAAATGCTATTTTAAATAGCACGAGTCAACATTTCCGAATAATGAATATTCATGAAGGCGTGCTCGGCCATACTTAAAATGGATAAGGTAACATCACTTAAAGTTAGGTGTAAAATTATCTGCGATGCTGCTTTGACAGAGACCAGAACACCACTAACTTCGACAAAAATACGTGATCTTAAGAACAGAAGCTATAACATGTAAAAACGTTCCGAAATAATCGAAAAAGCTGCTTAGAATTTAAAGAAACAATAACTCACCAAGAAGCATGTACGTGATAAGAAGCATCAGTGAGCCGACGGGACCTCGAAAGTTGGACGAAGTTCGTACTAACTGAATTTCGTGTTAACCGAATAAAACTCCATAAGGCTCTGTACATTCTTGTTTCTGTACGCGTATGTGTTAACGAGGGTTTACTGTATCTCGAAAACGGTAAAAGATACGCAAAAACTGACGAAATTTTGAAGGTACTCTAAAGAGGGAGAGTGCACATATTACGTGACGCTATTTTTAGTAATTTTTTAATTCCCCTCACTCTTGTGACTTTCATGAACCCCCCGTCAAAATGTCATGTGACGCTAAAGCTGACCTCCGTTATTTTAGATTACGCATTATAATGTACAGGTATTTATACTATCGAAAAATTACTAATGAGTAAACTTTATTTGATACTAGTATAAAAATACTTTTAATCAAATTCGTAGTCCATTTTTGTACTACATTCTTTTGTGTCAATAATATTGGTCTTGAGTGTATGGATTTAAATTTCATTTACTAAAAGCGTCACGTATTAGGAAGCCTTTAAGACCCCCTATGTTAGGACAGACTTTCCCCTCCCCTTCAGAACGTCACGTAATATGATCACTAGGATGTTAAAAAAAATGTTGGGCTTGAGGTCTAAATTAATCGGTTTCTTGTGAGGTTTCCCAAAAAAAGTGAACACGTATTTTTGTTGTTTAAAATCAGTTAATATTAACACGTGTCACCGGGTCCTTGAAGTGTCCCATAGGATTAACATGGAGAAAAAACGAATTTTTGTAAGCTTTTTTTAAAACGAGAAAATGTATAATTAACCATCATGGACTTAAGAAATGTTTAAAGCCACAAAAACGTGTAACTGAATTCTCATTCATAAAGTCTACTTCTAACAGGAAATGCTCTTTTTTATTGAGGGTTGGAAACGAATAAAGTCACTGAATTTATTAACAAAAACTCTTGACGCTGAAGCGCAATAATTTATTAAAACCAACAAGATTCTCACTAAAAATGTATCGTATGCCGCGGTGGCGCAATTGGTAACGCATCCTACATGAAATAGGAAGTTCCTGGTTCGAACCCGGGCTGTGTTAGTTTTTTTCTGAAAACTTGCACTAGACAAAATTTAAAAAAATTAACCTAGTCCATGAGAGACAGGAATACTACGGACCCACTTGTTCCGATATGTCGTAAAGGTAATGTCTCTCGTGGAAAAATGACGAAGAAGTCAATGTAAAAAGTTTCCATCCTTACCGTCCGATATGGAAGAAATATTAAAATTAGAATTATACAGGTGTGGATTTTTATATCTGTTCTCGATGCGGACTGACGATTCGGAATCGACGGTTCGGATACGAGAACTTGCGAAAAATGTGTACTTAGAAGTGTAATTGAATATATATGTCAAAGTTTGTGTGTATGGCAGATAAGGTGAAAATCGATAATGTAACGTCAAGATAAGAATAAGAATAATACAACAGAGATTCATTGAAATAAAAACCATATGAATATAATTTCGAAATAGTCGAGAAAAAATAAAATAAATATAAGAGTTCACACTAAAAATTGAATTAACTTTAAAAACATGAGGTAAAAAATGAACTACGGAAAATTAGTCTCTTTTCTGAACAAGAAATAAAGGGACGGAGCATTTCTTCTTCTTTGTTTTTGGCCTCTTGCTTATTTAGCAAATAGCCATTACCGATCGCTAAAAACACAGAGGTCCAATAGGCAATTATGTAATTCTATTAGACCATAAATATAATAAGAGCACTAAATAGCAGTATAGCATGAGAGCAGTAAATGGTGCAATCCCAAGTTCCGTAGAGGTTAATTAAAGTTCCAGCGGCAAGCGAATCAAATTCAGTAGAATCAGTCCAGTGACATGTAGTATGCAGGAATCAATAAGTAAAGCGTGACCAATCCCTCGACGCAGTCGAAAAGCAGTATCCAATGAGAGGATGGATAAATCAAGAATGGCCAACCACGTTGGACCACACTAGAAACCAAGCATAAGGATCTAACTTAAACTTGTATTGGTAAAGCCTAAAGGATTAAGTTCCCCCTTTTAAAGAATAGTCCCACATTTGCCGTCTCAAAATCAGGGTTAAATAAAAATTCGTTAAAATCCACCTGATCAGGGGAAAGGAATGAGCAGCGGGGGTACAAAAAAGAAAAAAAACCTTGGTCGACCCTCCGAAAAAAGAAAACACTCAAAGGTTAGGTGATAAGACTTCTGAGCTCCTCCCCGTAATCACAGTCTATCCTTAAATTATCCCATCCCATGTTTACAAAGTGTTCCCTAGTACAAATATGCGTAGATCGAAGACGTATAAAAAGACAAATGTACCTCCGGGGCAGAAAGATTCCCAAAAACCAAGGGCGTGACGTTTTAACTCGTAGAAGGCACATTGGTGCGAATTCGCACCAACAAAAATTTCAATATTGGAGAATTTAAAGGGAAGTAAATTTAAGGTTTTCTCCGGACTACGTTAAATATGTTTGTCCTCTACTGCGAATGATAGCAAACGACGGAAGGCGAATTGCATCTTTTGTTCCAAGAGAATCACAAACAAGCAAAGTTCGATTTGGAGCGAATTCGCACTTGTGTGCGAATTTTTTCAACCACAAAAATACCCATCATTAAAAAATATTCGATTATTTGTTATTGAAATAAAATATTGTTTCCATTAAAGTTTAGTATCCCATCTTTAATTTCCATTAACTTTTATTTAATTCTGTTGCGGCATTAAAAAATAGCATCACAATATTTAAAGAATTATTTTGTCAAAATCTTCGTTTTAAAAATTAAAGCTTACGAAAAATAGTGAAACTTTTCCGAAATTTGAATATCTCTAATCGATTGGGCATAAAATTTTACATAAGAAAACATCCACTTTTTAAATTATCTATAATTTTCAAGGAGATAACGAGCTTCGAAAACGGAAAATCTCGATTTGCACCAGTGTGCCTGTAGAGAGTGCGTGAAAGGAGTGTGCCTTCTACGGGTTAATAGAGTCCCGTCAGAGGTAATTCCTCAGTGAACCCGAAGCCGGGCCAAAAGGCCAAAATAAACAGCACCAAAATTCAAAATCCTTCTGTAGAGTCAATTTTAAATCCGAAGGGGAAACTCCACATTGTCTAATTGTGGGAAATCTCGAGGCGTTCTTGGCCACTTTATCGGCAGAGTCGTTTCCAAGGATGTTAACATGAGACGGGATCCAGACAAGGGCTATAGAGAAATCCAGAGCTTTACATCTGGAAAGAGGTTTCTCAATTATTCCGGCCAAAAAGGGGGATTGAGAAACCTTGAATCTGTTCCTAAAGCTAGGGCCGCCTGAGAATCCGAAAGAATACAGAATTTCCCGGAAGGAAGCGAGATAATATATTCCAAACCAAATTGAATCGCGAGAAGTTCCGCCAAAAGTACTGAAGACCATTCTGGAAGACCAAGTCCAAGTCTGAAGTCGGTAGAGGGAATAAAATAACCACAACCAACTCTTCGACAGGGGATCGACCGATCCATCCGTGTTCACCTGAGTAGAGTCAGAAAAAGACGTTGCCATTAGTTCATCAAAAGTTCTTCTGGGGTCCTCAGACAATTTGCAAGCCATGCCTAAATTGAAGTCAGGGTCAGGAGCTGAAAAAAGACCCGACCACTGAAAGTCAATATAGAATGGTCTAGACGGGATGTAGGGGATGTCCGGAAGCTTCCCAACTGCGGAAAAGGTCAGCAGCAGACCAGTCTTCATCGGGTTAATCTTAAATTCCCTCCCTCCGGAAAAAGAAGCGAGGAGTTGCAGCCTAGGTATAAGAGGATTTTGCATCCAAGCTAGATTCCTGAGAATAAACCGGTTACAAAGAAGAGAGCGACGGAGAGAAAGCGGTGGCTCGTTAGATTTAGCAAGAAGAAAAAGCCTAGGAGTGCAGCCAAGAACAGCTCTAAGGGAAGCAAACTGAATAGAGTCGAGGATTTTAAGTGCCGATTTGTTTGCTTCATAGAAGAGCGGAGCACCTCATTCCAGGCAGGCTCTAACCAGGTTCCGGTAGACAACCATCAAAGAAGTAGACGGAGCCCCAAAAGAGACTATAGGGATTGCCTTCAAGATGTTGATGGCTTTGTGGGCTTTAGTGGCGATGTACTTGATATGCGGAACCCAGATGAGCCGTCTGTACAGAATTATCCCCAGGTACAAAAGCGTGTTCTGTCAGGGTAACCGAAGTCCGTCAATAATGAGTGTGACATCTAGCAAGACATCATCTGCGTACATGGTCACCCGAAACCTTAGGGGCAGATGTTCACTAATCAATCTTAGCATTATATTGAATAGTAAAGGAGACAAAACTCCTCCTTGGGGAACACCAACTCCACAAATCCTAGACTCCTTCTGATCTGATCTGTAGAGAAGTAAAGATTCCTTTTCGAGGTCAGGAAGGAAACAAAATTAACTATCCTGGTAGCGGCATTCACGTCCTTAAGAAACGCTATCAATTTACTGGGAAGGACAGAGTTGAAAGCCCCTTTCTAATCAATCGCCAAAGCGAGAGTGCCTTTAGAGTTCCCCAGGCCCTGAAGGACATCTGCAACGACTGTAGAGACACAGTCCAAAGAGGATCTCTCTCGTTTAAATCCAAACTAGAAGTTAGGAATCCAATCACCATGCTCAGCAATAAATTCCAGGCGACGCTGTATCACAAAATACGACGCCTTTCAAAAAGGGAGGGAGATCGGACTAAAACCCTTAACCCCTGGTTTCGGGATAAACGGGACCAGTGTTTCACCAGAACTCAGGAAAGGATGAGACAGCGAACATTCGAATAAACGGTTTCAACAGAAATTCCAAGACTGGAGTGGAAAAGCCTCTGATAATCTTATAAGAAATGCCATCCAATCCAGGTGCGGACCAGGATTTGCAGGCGGATAGAACCGTAGAGAATTCCTGCTGAGAGAAAGGCTGATTCATAACATCGGACTCGTCAACAACCAGATTAGGGGTTATCAGAACCAGGGGAACGTTAGCAGAGACAAGATCATCCTGGAGCTTCCTGAAAACTGGACAGTTAGGATCAGTGGAGCATTCTGTACTTGGAGCATTCGTCTTAGACGCAAGGGGCTTAACCGTCCGCCAGATCTTGGAAAAGCCATTGGGTGGATCGAGAGACTCACAAAATTCTCTAAAGGCTTAATGCTCCTAAGCTCCATTTTGACCTGGTTATCAACTCTATTGAACAATTCCCTCTCGGCGAAGGTTTGGTTGGCCAAGTACTTTTTGCGAGCATCTCTTCTCTCTTGGGCCTGGTCACAATCAACATACTACCACAGAGGCTGCGATTTTCTAAGACCCACATCTGAGGAAGGGCGAAAAGCCCTACATTCTTCGTGAATAGAAAAAGTAGTCAATAAACTGGTCATAGATCCTCGCTGGATCTATGACCTCAGTCTCAGTCTTGCAACGAAAACGAGGCAAATATAAAGATTTGATATTAAAGTGGTTAGATCGAGATCGAGGCATAACCGAGAATGCATCCAGAGTGCCAAGGACGACCGGGTGGTCAGATCCATAAGAATCCTCAAGAACCCGAGAGACAGCCAAGTGAGCTAGTAAGGAGGAGGAGAGAAGAATCAGGTCGAGATTATTCCCGATCTGGCCTGGGATCGGTAAAAAAGTAGAGACCAAGTCATTGAGAGGAACGAGGTCAAAATCTAGAATAGCCTTAGACAGCTCTCTACCCTGTTCGTTATTGTTGAGAGGACCCCAAGATGTAGCGTAAGTATTGAAGTTTCCACATAAAAGAAGAGCATCAGCAACGACAGAGCGACTCATAAGATCGAGCCAGATTTGGTTTAATTTGGTTCAACCAAGGACCCCGCAAGCCAAGAGAATCAACTACAAGTTCCTTCCTGACTAGGATCAGGGAGCCTCCCCCTCTATCACAGGGTAGGGAGTCCCGTAAAAATCGAAGTACGAAAAATATGTCAGATGCCCCCTCATTTGTTTCCTTTTGATGTAGGAAGACCATATAAAAATTTGAGCTTGATCCGTTAACTGCAAAACCTGCGGCAAGGACCTTGAAACTTTTAAAACTACTAGAAGAGGGTATAAATAAAACACAACCACACATATTTGCAAAATCCAGTTTCAAGGTCTATATTTTTCTTGAAAAACACATGTTGAAAAACGATATTTTTTATCAAATAAATGTTTATCACTAGTGCTTGCGATACAAGCAGTAAAACCTAATAACATAGCGTAAAATCACATATAATAAGTCAAAGTAACAAAAGTT
>JBAGKK010476262.1:0-17219 GCA_037177015.1 Euceroptres primus
TATATAATATCATTCGTGGATAAAAGCCTCCTAAAAATTGAGGAGGCTTTTTGATGTGAGACTACTTATTTAATTACACAAAGAGTCTGCGAAATGTTTGAGACAACAACGAACATGTGACTAAGCAACAAAATGAAATACATTAAGGCAGTTCATTCATTTCAGGGATAAAAGCGAATTCTAATGGAACCGCAAATGAGGAAAACGCGCCAAAGCAACTGGATTTGACTTAATTAAAGATTATTTGATGATGCTTGAGTAAATTTTGTTTACATTATGATTTCTTTCTGTAGATTAGTAAAAATATTATGATATTTGTTCACAAAAGTGGATTCAATAATGCGTCTTTTGTAAGTATTATTTTCACTAACCAGAATTTTAATATTGTTGAATTCGGAATCAAAGTAATGGTTTAAATTCCAGCACTGCTGTGATAAACTTGTATTCAAATTACCAACTCTACATTCTCTTTTGTGTTCAGTAACTCGAGTTTTTAATCTCCTACCTGTTTCGCCAATGTAAACTTTTTCACAATATTTACATTTTATAAGATAAACGATTCCTGACAAATTCTATTTATTATCACTATCCTTTTTGCTAAGTAAAAATCTGTTGAGCGTGTTTTTATTATTAAAATAAACAATAATGTTAAATATTTTTAAAGATCTTGTTAATTGTTCAGAAAGTTAACGTGTGAGACGTGTGCTAAATTTCTCCGTGTTTATCTGACTTTTTGATCGTATAAAGAGATCGTGGACTGCTTGGAGGTATTGGTTTCGTTGCTGGTTTCTGCTCTCTACGCATTTAATATGTCACTTTTGCTTGAACGGACTTTTTGACTTTGTTTTTCCTAAAAAACTGTACTCGCGCGTCGTCCTAACCTAAATCTTTTGCTAGGGATCATCTGTGCCGGTCCTATAGCTATAAATTAGGCGGACTGCGTTTTGACTGCTGTAGTACTGTGCTGTGAACGGTGCTTCGGCTTATGCATCAGCCTGAATGTGAATTGGACTTGAGACACATTGAGTGCTATTGTTTACAAACAGACTTAACCTAAAATCCACTCTTGAGTCTTATGTCCTAGTAAATGCGAAGTTATTAGTCTGAACTATTTCAAAAATCAAAATATTCATTATTTCTGAAAAATGGCTCTTAATTTACCGAGTACCATTTACCGAGTAACTTACTTACATTTGCCATATGAGCAGTTAGTGTTGCTGCTCATATGGCAAATGTAAGTAAGTTACGTCAGAGTGAGGATGGCTCCTTCAACAAATGCTGTGCATCCAAGACGTCCTCCAGGTCATCATCTCTAGAGGAAAAACATCGTCAAGTTACCTTAAATACATATGAACTTCAGGATATTATCTGCCATGCGCTCGACAGTCGCTTAGCCACTACTCTGGATAAGCACAGAGCTAAGATGGAACATGACTTCAATCTCGTTCAGGTGTCTGTGAACAATCTTACGGCCAAAGTTGACAACATGAGCACAAAGCTACAGAATGTTGAGACTCGTGTTGATGGTATTGAGGATCGAGTTGAGGCTATTGAGACTACCATTCAATCTCTCGATTCAGTCAATGTAGCTGCATCATCAGTCGTTACAGATGCTTGCGTCGACCTGTACATGACAGAGCTCTCTCAAAGTGAAACACGTAAGAAAAGCTTAATACTATTTAATTATCCTGAAGTGCACGAGGTCTAAGGAACTGATACTTTGAAATCTGATGTTTTAAAGATAAAAGAAAAGCTTAAGTTAATCAACGTATCTGCTGATCTGAGTAAGATTAATTGTATTCGGCTGGAGAAAAAATCTCATGAATTAATGCGACCTGTCAAACTCATCTTCCAGTCTCAACACGACGCGACTTAAATGCTTCGGCCATTTATTGATCAAGGGAAGAGACTTATTGCTCAAAATCTACTTCCAAACATGAAGTTGTCATTGAATCGCACTTCCATTCAGCAGCGGCAGCACAAAGATCTACGCAAAAAGCACGATGAGCGCCTATCCAAGGGAGAAAGCAATCTTCGGCTAATTTACAGAAACGGTACCCCAAAGATTGTCTCGATCCCGGTAAAACCTATAAGCTAACTGTCTACTACCAAAACTCTAGAGGTATAAATACAAAGTTCAATTTCTTGATCAAATCTATGGATGTTTTTAAATATGATATCTTTACTCTAACGAAAACTTGGCTTAAACTTGAAGTCTTATCGTCGGAATTTTTTAACACCAATTAATATCATGTCTTTAGGGATAATCGTATGGATAAAATAGGTGGTGCAGCTCTTATAGCTATTAACGTAAGATATCCTTGCTCGATTTTGGAGTTAAAACTTTGGAGTAAAAGTGCGTATAAAAAATATTACACTAGCACTTATAGTTTTATATATACCGCCAGAGCTAACATTAGACCTGTTCGAAGATCCCTTAAATTCACTAATGGCTCTTCAGGATGGGGACAAAAACTACTTATCCTTGGTGACTTTAATGTTCCTCATTTCAAAAATTTCTTTGAATTTAACACTTTCGATTATAAATCTGTTCTAATTAACACATTTATGCAAGCATTGGAACCAAAGCAAATTAACTCTATCCAGAATTACAATAATAAATATTTGGATTTAGTATTCACTAATGTTGATACTTTAATTTGTAGATGTCTGCTCCCCACCTTTCCTGAAGATGCACATCACCCTACTCTAGACTTATTTTTAGATCTAAAATCTAGTAATATTCGAACAAACATAGTAGATAACAGTCTATCGTCGCGCTGTAACTGGAAACGGTGCAATTGGAATGAACTATTTGTCTTACTTCATGATACTGATTGGTCCATCTTGGAAAATATTGATAATATTAATGATGCCTGCAACATATTCTACGATCAATTGTACTCTGCAATAAACAAATAAACTCCTTTTGAAGGTAATATTCTTAATAGTAAATATCCGCCTTGGTTCACGAAAGATATTATTAGCAATATTGGTCTAAAAGATAAGTATAGGTTTAAATATATCAATACCCGCAATACTAATTATCTAATACATTTTAAATCACTTCGGAAAAGCTTAAAAAAACGCATTGATATTGCACATAATAATTATAATGACTATTGAGAAAAGTATAAATATCTTTGCAAAGACTTTTTGTAGGTATGTGAATAACTTGCGGCGTGAATGCAGAATTCCAGGCATTATGCGTTATGCAGAAATTAAGCATACCTCCCAAAAAAAATTCCCATTTCTCTCCTGGTGATAACGAAAAGTAGTATTCCAAGGAATCAGAAAAATATTATTAATCCAATTCTAGAGTTGCAGGCGGCCGTCGAAAATGGGGAAACCTAACCTTACAACTGCGTTTCCAAACAAAGAATTTAAAATTAACGCTATAAACGAAAAAAATTCACATTTCTGTCCTGGTGCCAACAAAAGTTTGTATTCCAAGAAATCAGAAAAATATTATTAATCCAATTTTAGAGTTTCGAAAGGCTATTGAAATTGGGGAAACCGAACCCAGCAACTACGATTCCGAACGCGAACTTTAAAATTTACAATAGAAAGAAAAAAAATTCGCATTTCTCTCCAGGTGACAACGAAAGCTAGTATTCCAAGGATTCAGAAAAATATTATTAATTGTATTTCAGAGGTGTGGCAGGATATTAAAATTGAAGAAACTTAACCCCGAAACTGCGTTTCCGAACTCGAAATTCAAAATTTACAATAAAAAAAATTTTCTATTTCTCTGTCGGTGCTAACGAAAGTTAGTATTGCAAGGAATCAGAAAAATATTATGAATCCAATTTTAGAGTTGCAGAATGCACTGAAATTAGTGAAAGCTAACCCTACAACTGTGTTTCCGAACAGTAAATTTAAAATTAACGCTAGAAATGAAAAAAATTCCCATGTCTCTCCAGGTGCCAACGGAAATTAGCATTCCAAGGAATCAGGAAAATATTATCATTCCAATTTTAGAGTTGCGGAAGGCTATTAAATTGGGAAAACCTAACCCTACAAGTACGTTTCCGAACTAGGAATTCAAAATTTACAATAGAAACGAAAAAATTTCTCTCCTAGTGCCAACGAAAGTTAGCATTTCAAGGAATCAGAAGAATATTATTAATTGTATTTCAAAGGTGCGGCAGAGCATTGAGATTGAAGAAACTCAACACCGCAACTGCGCTTTCGAACTCGAAATTCAGAATTTACAATAAAAAGAAAAAAAATTCCTATTTCTCTGCCGGTGCTAACGAAAGTTAGTATTCCAAGGAATCAGAAAAACATTTTCAATCAAATTTTAGAGTTGCAGAAGGCCACTGAAATTAGTGAAAGCTAACCCTGCAACTGCGCTTCCGAACTCAAACTCAAAATTTACAATAAAAGGAGTAAAAAATTTCCATTTATCACCTGGTGCTAACAAAAGTTAGTATTTCAATAAATCAGGCAAATATAATTAATCCAATTTTAAAGTTGCGGAAGGCCATTGAAATTGGTGAAATCTAACCCCACAACTACGTTTCCGAACACGTAACTTAAAATTAATGATAGAAACGGAAAAAATTTCCATTTCTCTCCTGATGCTAAAAAAGTAGTATTCCAAGGAATCATAAAAATATTATTAATACAATTTCAGAGTTGTGGACGGCGATTGAAATTGGCGAAATCTAATCCTACAACTCCATTTCCAAACAATAAATTTAAAATTAAGGCTAGAAACGAAAAAATTTCTATTTCTCTCCTAGTGCCAACGAAAGTTAGTATTCCAAGTAATGAGAAAAATATTACTAATCTAATTTTAGAGTTCCAAGAGGCTATTGAAATTGGGAAAACTTAATCCAGCAACTACAATTCCGAAATCGAACTCTGAAATTTACAATAGAAACGAAAAAAATTCCCATTTCTGGCCTAGTGCCACCGAAAGTTAGTATTCTAAGAAATCGGAAAAATATTATTAATTAAATTTCGGACTGCAGAAGGACATTAAAATTGAAGAAAGTAAACCCTGGTACTCCGGTGCGGAAAGCTTACTTTAAAATTTACAATAGAAAGGAAAAAAATTCCCATTTCTCTACCGGTGCTAACGAGAGTTAGTATTTTAGAATTGCGGAAGGCCATTGAAATAAGGGAAACCTAACCCTGCAACTGCGCTTCCAAACACGAAATTTAAAATTAATGTTAAAAACAAAAAAGATTCCCATTTCTCTCCTGGTGCTAACGAAAGGTAGTATTCCAAGGAATCAGAAAAATATTAATAATCCAAGTTTAGAGATGCAAAAAGCTATTGAAATTGGCTAAACCTAACCCTACAACTACGATTCCGAACTCGAAATTTACTATTTAGAATGGAAACGAAAAAAGTTCCCATTTCTCTCCTAGTGCAAAGGAAAGTTAGCACTCCAAGCTATTAGTAAAATACTATTAATCCCATTTCAGAGTTGCGGAAGGCCATTGAAATTAGGGAAACCTAATCCTACAACTACGATTCCGAACTCGACCTTTAAAATTTACAATAGAAACAAAAAAAATTACCATTTCTCTCCTATTGCCAACGAAAGTTAGTATTCCAAAGAATCAGAAGAAATATTAATAATTGTATTTCAGGGGTGCAGCAGAGCATTGAGATTGAAGAATCTTAACCCCGCAACTGCGTTTGCGAACTCAAAATTCAAAATTTACAATAAAAAGAAAAAAATCCAATCTCTCTGCCGGTGCAAGCGAAATATAATATTCGAAGGAATCAGAAAAATATTATTAATCCAATTTTAGAGTTGCGGACGGGCGTTGAAATTTGGGAAACCTAACACTACAACTGCGTTTCCAAACAAGAAATTCAAAATTAACGCTAAAAACAAAAAAAATTCCCATTTATCTCCTGGTGCCAACGAAATTTAGCATTCTAAGGGATCAGGAAAATATTATTAATCCATTTTTAGAGTTGCGAAAGGCTATTGAAATTGGGAAAACCTAACCCTGCAACTACGTTTTCGAACTCGGAATTCAAAATTTACAATAGAAACAAAAAAAATTCCCATTTCTCTCCTAGTGCCAACGAAAGTTAGTGTTTCAAGGAATTAGCAAAATATTAATAATTGTATTTCAGAGGTGCGGCAGAGCATTGAGATTGAAGAAACTTAACCCCGCAACTGCGTTTCCGAACTCGAAATTCAAAATTTACAATAAAAATAAAAAAATCCTATTTCTCTGCCGGTGCTAACGAAATGTAATATTCTAAGGAATCAGAAAAATATTATTAAGCCCATTTTAGATTTGCGGACGGCCGTTGAAATTTGGGAAATCTAACCCTACAACTGCGTTTCCGAACAAGAAATTTAAAATTAACGCTAGAAACGAAAAAAATTCCCATTTGTCTTCTGTTGCCAATGAAAGTTAGCATTCAAAGGGATCAGGAAAATACTATTAATTCAATTTTAGAGTTGAGGCAGGCCCTTGAGCGTAGGGAAACCTAACCCAGCAACTACGATTCCGAACTCGAACTTTGAAATTTACAATAGAAACGAAAAAAATTCCCATTTCTCTCCTAGTGCCAACAAAAGTTAGTTTTCCAAGGAATCAGAAAAATATTATTAATTAAATTTCTGACTGCGGAAGGGCATTGCAATTGAAGAAAATAAACCCTGAAACTACGATTCCGATCGCGAACTTTAAAATTCACAATAGAAAAGAAAGAAATTCCCATTTGTCTCCGGGTGACAACGAAAACTAGTATTCCAATGAATCAGGCAAATATTATCAATCCAATTTTCGAGTTGCGGAAGGCCATTGAAATTAGGGAAATTTAACCCTATAACTGCGTTTCCAAACTCAAACTTTAAAGTTTACAATAGAAACGTAAAAATTTCTATTTCTCACCTGGTGAAATTTTTTTTGAAACAAGCACAACTCAATATAAGTATTGCCAGATTTGTAGTTTGTTGTGTAAACCTGTCATAGCAGGATGGGAAATTGAGAAAACTGAAGAAGTTACAATGTTTTCTCTATGCTTTGGCTATCGAAAGCTACTTTCCGAAGAATTCTGAAAAATATTATAAATAAGATTTCAGAATTGCGGAAGATCATCCAATTTGGAAAAAACCTAACCCTACACAGCGTTTCCGAATTCAAACTTTAAATATAATAATAGAAACAAAAAAAGTTCACATTTCTCTTCGAAGAAAGTATTCAAAGAAATCAGGGAAATATTATTATTTCAGTTTTAAAAACGAAAGATAGTATTCCAAAGAATCAGACAAATATTATTAATTCAGTTGTAAATTAGCGGAAGACTGTTAAATTTAAATTACGAGCAACCTAACCCTGCAACTGCGCTTCCTAACTCGAAATTTAAATTTTATACTTTTGCTTCCATATGTACAAATTGTTTATTTTTTAGATTCAGTGTCAAGGAGATCTCGTTGGTTTCGTGACACCTTCATATCGAATCGGTGTTGATACTGTCAACGTAATCTTAAATATATTTTAAAGTTACACTTTATCATAATTATCAATGACATTTGTTAAACGTGTTAAGTGTCATACGAAGAGAATCAGAAAGAGAAACTGGCTTCATAGTACCTAACAAGTGTTATGGAACGAGTTACTTCCGAAAATCTAAATGATATTCGAGACCTTCAAAACTCACGTTTTTTACGTGGAAAAAGTTTTTTAACATTGAAGGTAATTCAAAATAATTTTCATTTTAAAACCCAGCTTTTTGCTTGCCATTGATTTTCAAACTTTATAGCAACTTAGAAGATAACAAATTTTCTAAAGCAATGCTAAGGGAATTCGAACCTATAACGCTTATATCTAATGCACGCAAGTCTATTACCTGAACCACTAACCTATTCTACGAGTTGCTAAGATTTGTCTCAAATCCTATGTTAACAAATTCAGAATTTTCTGTCAAATTCTATCTACAGAGAATTCTAATACTTTTCTATCATAACATAATTTTGTTTAAATATTAAAATAAGGACGTTCTTGAAAATTAAGTAAGGCTTCATTTTCTTCTCTGCTTTACTCTATATTATCGCCAGGTGGAAATTCACGACTGTCCCATTACTGGTCCCAGATTGTCGCTGTGTCAGTACTGGGCGTCTGTACTGTGCCAGCGCTCGTTTGTGATGCTAGTTGGTGTTAAACTACTGGCGTACTAAAATGTTCGAGTTTATGAAAAAATTATTTACGTTCATAAACTTGTTTACTTGAAGCCTCTATACATAATCGCAAGACTACTTGATGTTCGAATAATATTTTTAATTTAAAAACTATAAATTTCAATTGAATCTAATGAAAAATTAAATCCGTCAAATATGTAGCTGTAATGTAACGATAAGCCAAAAAGGTTATTAAAGGCAAATATTAACAAATAGCAAGTATTTTTAATGAAGATATTAATAGATTTGCTTAGAATAAATATAAATATTATATGCTTAATTTATAAATAAAAATTTCTAATGTTATGCGGGTTTGAATCTACAACTGTAATGAAATCTAACGTATACAAGTCGAACACCTTAAGGAGGGAAGTACATATAGATGGGTTTTTTTTTATTTTTGAAAATGATAGTTTGAAGTTTAATTTATATAACAAATAAAAATTTCTAACGTTATACGGGTTTGAATCTACAACTGTAATGAAATACAACATATACAAGTCGAACACCTTAAGGAGGGAAGTACATGTAGATGGGCTTTTTTTATTATTGAAAATGATAGTTTGAAGTGTGTAGAAAACAGTACAGATGAGTATTTTCACTGAAACCTTTTCCTGGAGTGATGAGATTCCGATAGCGTGATTAATGTCGGCTTGGATTACAGCATTATTTTCATGTGTCAAATGTCTAAATGCGTTTTTTTCATGCTTAATTTTTTTGAAAAATTGAAAATTCGCGTACATGATTGCTAAAAAACTACTTGATCGACTTTCGTGAAACTTATAGCGGTTGTTAAAAATACTCATTTCCACTAGCAGACGGTGCCAGAATATTTAAATTATTGTTAAAATCGACTTTTATCGCAAATAAGTGGAAAAAATTTCCGAAACTTAAACTTTTTCATTTTTAGCTGTGTTATTTTTAAAACACGTAAAAATTCGAAAATATAAGACTGTCAGGGCAGAAAAATAATCATAAACTAACAATTGTGAAAAATTTTGATTTTTCAGATAAACATAACTTTCGTTATCGTGTATGCCGTTTAACATGCCATTTGCGACCATAGAATCATGTAGGTATGCTTTAGAGTGCTGCATCTTCGCCATTAAAAATTTTTTCCAACCAAAATAATTAAAAATTGTGCTTTAATTATAATAAATAAACGTGAAAAATTACAATAAAATTCGGAGTATTCTATATTGATAAAAAGGTTTTCCCAAAATAGGAATTTTTTTGGCCGTTTACACGTAGGGGAGACCGGGGCTAGATGGCTTATTTTCTACTTGACGATTTTTCGTAAATTTCCTTTTTTATTTAAAAAATTTTGGTTCTCACCATATAAAAGTACTCTTGGCTAGCACTGGAAATTTTTTCATGCATTTATGTTAACTATTGAAAAAATGGGAGATTATTTTTTAGAGAAGTGGCGAATTAGCCAACTTGCCCTGAGTACGGTCAAGTTGGCTAAGTGGGCGAGGTAAGTTGGCCAATTAGAGTAAAAATCAGTATAAAATCCACTGATTAAGGAGATCATTAATAAAATAGTCATTTTATTAATTTATTTCTTTATTGAATCTCATTTCAATCAAAAACTATTGTTTACAAAAGTTTTATAACTTTTTTAACATTTACTTCTTAATTATCATAAATAAATCAAATTTTCTTAGCTCGTTTTGCCGAGAATGTTTTGTTGGTCGGAGCCACCCAAGTTGAAACTTTTCATTTCGTTGAAGCGGTTCTTTTTAGGCACCTTGTGCTTGTTTTTTGTTTTTGTTTTATTTTCTGCATTGGCCAACTTACCCCGAAGAAAATCGGTCAACTTGCCCTGGCTAGGATTTGAAAACTAAATTGTTTGGCAGGTTAAGAGACACAATCAATAAATTCGAACGATACATCATTTCAAAGCTCTTGGTATGGACAATTGAAAACCATATTTAGTTTTAACTATGTTGATTATTCATTAATATATAAAATGAAACGACCTGAAAGTAATAATTTTACTCATCTCCGTCAAAAACAGATTTTCAATGATATTTCTTACTCGAGGCTGCGAGGTGCAATTAAATCACAGCGGAAGTCTTTGCATGACTTAATACACTTGCATTAGGCGCGGTGGCGCTGTTAACATTTCCGTTGTTTAAAAAAAGAGCATTAGCCAACTTAACCCGTTGGAAAACTAGCCCCGGTCTCCTCTACTTCCTCCCTTAAACATTTCCCCAATCTAAGCATTTGAAGGTCAAGGAAAAGCGGTCCATATAAAGCACAATTCAAATTAAACCCTTCCATGCAAGAATCAGACATAGATTTTGAGCTTGGGAGAGGGGTTGGCCTCTTGAAGGTGTATCGAAAGGCCAACCCCCCTCCCTGGCTCAGATATGTCTTGTTCTTGCATGGAAGCGCTCAATTAAAGAACTTAGAAACTTTTACAACCTGAAAATTTTTTTGAAAGTCGTTTAATGTTTTGAATTTTAGTGTTATTGATAATTTAGCAAATTTTTACAATAAAAAAAATGTAATTTTTTAAAACATTTAAAAATTTTTACGATAGAGCAACCATCGCAAGAACATTTGTAAATTAATTTTTTTACTACTGACAGATTACTACCGCAGTATTAAAGCCAAAATTGAATCAGTACTTTGCGATTGCTAACTATCTGTAAATACTGGTGAATAGTACTGCGCCAGTGGTGAATTCTGATGGATTACTAACATTTCCTGGGTTAAAAACCAGGGTCTTTACCTAAAACTTGTAACACATTAACATTACCTTAATGCATTCTTTCAAAAATGTACCACGTAACCTTTACCGTTAAGAAACAGGTTACTTTTATTTTTACTTTACTTTTTATTAACGTTCTTGCAAGTTACATTGCACTACACGGTGCAGAAATTTGGGTGGGATTCTAGTGCGGGCTTGGTAAATTTGCCGTGGTTCTGATTTGGCCCTGCTTCGAAAAAATGATAAGGACTTCATAAGGCATGCGTAGGGTAAACTCGAAATTCTAAGCTTCTCTTCTTGATAATACCAAAAAAAAAGATTTACTCAATGATCATCTTAGATAAAATTAACAGTACAGTTAAACAAAATAAATATGTTTCTAACACAAGATTTTCTGGCTATTCCAATGAGTGTAAGACTGGGGTTTATTAGAAAATCTACATTTTATTAGAGATTAAATTATCAATTATAACTTAATGCAACATGAGGCTGAAGATCACATCTGAGTTATCACTAATTGTTCATCATAAATCTCAGGTTATATTCCGAACGACCTTCAACCCGTTTCAATCCATGAGCAACAACTTCAATTAGAATCAATCCGGAATCTTATTTGAACACACACTATCAATCCGTGACCGAATTCTGAGCGACTTTCGGATTAATTCGGATGGGAATCTTTGATTCGGAAAACAAAACTTTCGTCAATGAGAAATTTTGTCCAAACTGTGATTTTGACATGGAAAATTCTTCAATGACCCATTTTATTTTGAACTATATCACGCTTTTATTGTGTTTTCAAACTGGAATAGCAATATAAGATTAGTATTAATGAGAGATGGGTCAATTTCTGCACGGGATAAAGCACTAGGTTTATTAAGTTATTAACAAATAGTATATAAAAATAGACTAATGTTACTCATGGGATAAAAAGAAAAATATTTTGTATAGATATGTGCCGCTCTGAAGAGATCTTATTCACACAATATGAATTGGAAGTACCAGAAAGTCTGGGATAAGGATGAAAATGAAATTAAAGAGCAAGTAATTCGCTTGTTTCATGAGAGGATTGATCGAGAACATGATGTGCAGAACAATTCTCCGCATGTCAGGAATGAAGATGAAGTGGCAGAAACAGATGAAAAAGCAGAAGTTGAAATTGCATAAGAAAAAGTGATAAAGGAAGTAGTAGAAAAAGAAAAAACTGACGAAAAAGGAGAAGAAGCCTCAGACGTAGAAGATTGGACAAACGAAGAAACCACTGAAAATGTAGTACAATATCAGGGATAAAGATTCCGAGATCGAGTGTACATTCCTGCGCTAGATGATGATTTCGTTTCTACCACTTTCGAAAAACAACATCCTTAGATTTTTAAAGAAGAGGGCGACACAAGAGAAGATGAGAACATAAGCACCAAATCACCAAAAATCTAAAAGGAACTTGAGACAGTTGACACCGTATTGTTGGAGCCAATTATGTCAATAAATTCTCCACAACGCCCTTTTTGGAACCAAATGGATAATCACAATGACTGGGAAAACCTGGAAGAGTTCTACAATGAAATAATAACTCGTGATCAAAATTATGCGGGCACTGAAGCAGGTGGAAAAGTGAATACGGGAGTAGAGATCACGGAAATGGAAAATAAAGCACGGACAAAAGGAGATTCTGGATCTAGCGTTCGCCTTCATTACACTAGTGATATTGGTGACCCGGTAGATACTGATGACAAAGCTGATACTAATGCCAGTAATGATACTGATGGCAGTGATGATACTGATGATAGTAATTATACTGATGACAGTGATGATACTGATGAAGACGGCTATTCAGTAAATAAGACAAACGTTGCTCGTCCCAGATTGCATCCTCACTTACGAGTGAGGATCAACTGCAAGTATGACTTGACACTGCAATCATTAGACTTGCAAGATCTTATGCAGCTGCTGGTGAATGAAAGCACTCTTAGAGATCCTTTTCTTCGACACGCAAGAAACTTAAGTACGGCAATGTTTTCAGAGAATACTATACGTGCCGTAGGCCCTGGAAGAATTTTGAGGGGTGATGCCACTGGAAACTTTTTTCGGGCTCCTCCTGGTATGCATCATAAACGCGTGTTGTTATACGCATACGTGGTCTACGTTTGTGGTATCGTGGTACTTGTTCTACAATTTATTACATCACAGCACAATGTACTGGAAGTAAGCATTGCCTTGAAACGGTTTCGATACTTCATACAAGGAATGAAAGATGTGTCTTGTCCTTACTTTGAAAGAGTAATTGTTGACTGAAGCTGGGCCCTGATACATGCCATGCTCATTGAATGGAACAACACGTACATTTATTACTACCTCCAAAAAACGTGTAACTGTGCTATGAATGGCGAAGCATTCCCTGATATGTAGACTATACTTTACAATTGTGTCGTTCACTTCCTAAAAAGGGTTTCTGATAAAATGGAGGATGTAGATAAATCTTTTGCCGGAAAAGATTTTTTCATGGATTGTATGGACTTCATGGTGCAAAGTAAAAATCCAAATCAATTAGATGCAATCTTCGAGAGAATGGTCACTGTACTCGTAACACCTTTCGAAGAAGAAACATCAAATGTTCGAGACGAATTGCACAAAATTCACTTAAAGGGATTCAAAACAGTCATTTCCTAAGAAGATGAAAATGACTCTGGGAGCAAGGAGAAAGATAAGTGCGAAACGAAGGAAAACAATGAAGATGTCATTTACAAAAATTCACCTTTCTATCGTTGGCACTTGGAAAAATTAAACAATCTTAAGTCTCAGCTTATTCCATCAGAAGAGTATGTGAAAACGAACAATTTCTAATCTTTAATAATTGCGGAGTATATTGTTGACCACTATATGCTTTACGCAACAATGGGGATAACAATTATCATCAGCAAAAAGCAGTCAGATATATCCCACCTTCACAACCAGCACGTGGAAGCGGATTTCCACACTACGAAGGATGTAATTTTGAAAGGAAGAGAAGATTTGTCTAATGGCTGCGCTGTTAGGTGTCTCGAAGAAGCAAAAATCAGAATTTCCACAAACGGAGACAGATATACCAAGTCCAACTGATCCTTCTGTAGTGGAAGAGTGGAGGAAAGGATCTCACAAACGCTAGGAAAAAAGACGAACACACTTTGAAGGTCGTTTCTTGAAAAAGGGATTGAAAAGTGATGTTTCGTCGCACATGCCGTTGAAACGGAAGGAACACAAAAAGACCGGGAAAGAGAAGATTAAGAAGATGAAGAAGAGAGTCATTGCTGTTTCAAACAAGAGAAAAAGATGTGGAAAAATTGAACAGAAGCTGAATGAAAAGGAAGCTGATATCGTGTTTCAGTCTTCAATTGTATGGAAGCTTGATGACAAGAAAGATGATGTTCCTTTACAGTCTTCATTGAAAAGAAAAAGATCTGACAAACCTGATTAAACAAATAAGAGATAGTGCACGAAACATGAGGGAAGTAGTAGAGCACCTCACAGAACCTGGTCAGATGTATCGTCTTCAATTCTGAGTCAGAGTGATAGATCTACTCACCAGGAGGCATCAGAGAACGGATTATTTAACGACATAGATTATTATATGCGAGACGTACTAAAGAAGGAAATGAACCTTGACATATATAGAGCTGAGAAAGAAATGATGGATCCTATTGAAATACAGCTTTTACAAAGTGAATTTCAAACACTGAACATATACAAAGATCCCAGGGAACAATGGATTGACGCTAAAGTGATAAATGCATATGTGTATGCACATATTGTCGAATGGAAAAAGGTTTCATACATTCCAACGTCAATGGCTCATCATATAATCGGAGATTGTGCTTTCCTACAATATGAAAAAACGAAAAACTATATTCATCACTTTGAAAGTCCCTTTAAGAACATTGTCATCATTCCTTATTTAAGAAATCAACATTGGCGTCTAGTTGTGTTGGAAATAGAACATGTGTCTAAGAAAGTCAAAGTGATACTTCTGGATCCTTACGAAGGCAATTGGGCAGACGAAGAAAAAAGAGTTTTCCAGAACTTAAAATGGTTTGCTAAGAGCTGTGATGAAAGTAGCTCATTTAACAAACTGTTTAAGATGAAGTGGCAGTTTAAAAAGTATAGAATGAAGCGACCATATCAAGACGATGGCTATAACTGTGAAATATACGTGATCTTCTTTATGTACTGCCTTGAAAATGGAATTTCAATTGATACAGACTTCAATTCAAAGACTTTCAGAAGAAATCTTGCACAAATGTTGCTACAGAAATCGCAGGGCATGAAAAAAAAAACATGTTAACACTCCTTTAAGGATAAGCATTAAGACATTTTGGTTATGTATAAATTCTGCAGACGATTTGCCCATTCTACTTGCATTCCTGGAAAAAGAAAATCGAAAGCTGAATGGGCTGAGACAACAGAAGAATTTGTGTGTTTGTTGTGTCATCTCGGCGGTCCTAGAGAGTGAATGAGACGTCTCTGAAGGAAACCCCTACTTTTTCTATCATGAAAAGTGGTCTTCAATAATAAAGGAGGTGTTTCAGTTTGTCTTATAAAACTAAAAAATAGCCCTGCTCCTTCCCCTAGAGTATGGGGGTCGCCCCAAAATAGGGAACGGAGGGTTGTAACATTGTACACGGTACACATCACATAGCATTCCCCTTCCTACACTTAAGGATTGATCGGGACAGTGGTAGCGGTGACGTAGCTTGGTTGAAGCTGGTGCTGGACTAACGTGAGGTTTTCCAGCATCTGACTCCGTGGTACAGTTGATAGCGCACCAACCCTTCGAGCCAGCGTTCGATTCCTAGCTGAAATGCATTTTTACTCGCGGCGCTTGCTTGCTTGCTGCTCAAGTTCGGCAAACTCCGGTTTAATTTCGGCACGATTTCCTCCGGCCATAAAAATGAAAACACATGTGCGCTTAAGCCTTCAAACCTTTACAAATTTTTCTAACATCCATTCTCCGACCTAATCCCTCGGATTTTCTACTTCTAGTATCGACTAAGTACCTAGTTTCTGTATCTGTGTTTCTTATTTCCTTACTTTCTCAGTTTCCTTGTATTTCTATTTGTTTAATTCGAAATTGTATGTTAATATGTTTAATTTAAATGACTGTAATAATCCTTTTTGTCTTATTTTATTTTATTAAACTTACAATAAAATATTTTGAATTTTGAGTTCAGTAATTCAGTATAACAGAAATTATGATAAAGAATAATTAATATAGATAAGGGGAAAACAATTGAAAATATTTATTTATATTATTGCAAAATAAGTGAATACAAAAATACAATGATAAGTTTATTATACATATTATATATAGTCAAAGAAATCATTTGTTTGGGGTTAATCAAATTTTCTTTTCATTGAAAAATATTTCTTTTTTCTTTCATTAACAGAAATGTTTAAATTAAACAAATAAGGCAAATGTCCCAGTAATCGTGACCTTAGTCCCAATAATCGTTTCGCCGTCAATCTTATTTCTTCAGCATTTATACTTGATTTTTATTGATTTTGATAATAATTAATGCTAAAGCTCGTTACTTTTTGTTACGAAATACTTTTTTAAAGATCTTTTATAATTATTTCTTTAGGATATGTGTCAATTGCACGATTACTGGGACAGTTACGATTACTGGGACATCTACCTTATGCCTCAGTATATTCTTTAACCTTGTTATATCAAAGAATTTTTCTTCGATTCAGAAATAAGCTAAAAAATAGTTAATTAATTTAGTATATATGACAATTTTTTTATAAGAATTGTATAAGAAAGAAATATTTGTTTGATTCAAACAAACTTTAGAATATTTAGATTTACACAAATATTTCCACAAATTGGAAGTTAATAAGAAAAGAACGGTTTATTAATTTTCAAAAAGTATAATTTTTTTCAACTATTATATAGATATTTAGATAATATTATGAAGATGATAATTTTGTAAAAAAAACTTGCAACAAAATAGGTAGGTAGAATAGGTAGGTATAGGTAGAACATATGCACTAGGGTGGCCCGAAATGACAGACTTTTGATTTTTTATTATTTCTTACTGGAAACATGTTCCTCGTACTGAATAACTCAATGCCATTTTTTTATAGTTTTAAAATAATATTTAGAGGTGATGCCAAGGTTATTAATTTCTTATGGACTTTAGCATTGAAAAACATATATTTTTCTTCATGTTTAAATCTAACATATAAATTATTTAAAGAATCTAATGAAATTTTAGAAACGTCTTATTTAGTAATGAAGAAAGTGCTTTTTAGAATAAATTTATCAAAAAAATAATTATTAGGATTACTTTTTAATCCTCAAACAT
>JBAGKK010476483.1:0-17217 GCA_037177015.1 Euceroptres primus
CTGAAAAAGATGAGTTACTTGTATCTTTTGCAGTAACTTAGTTACTTTAAAAAAAAAGTAACTGTAACTTAACTTAGCTACTATTTTTGCAGTAACTTGTAACTTTAATTTGACAGTTACTTTTGAGTTACTTTGTATTTTTTATATAGAAACAGCTGCTCTTAAAAATGAATAAGAGATACTATTAAGAGGTTTTTAAATTTTATTTCAAATTAATATATTGTTGTTCACTTTCCAAAAAATATCGCGTACTTTTGATTTTAACTGATGTCTGTTTTAAAACTTTTTTAATTGGAGGGGGGGGGGGTACAGTTTAAAGTAACTTTAAAAGGAACTTAAGTTACTGTCTCTAGTATCTGTAACTGTAAATAGTTACTTTTTTAAAAAAAGGAACTGTAACTGTAACTAGCTATTTTTTATTGCAAAGTAAAGTAACTGTATCTAGCTAATTTTAATAGAGTAACTTACCCAACACTGATATATATATATATATATATATATATATATATAATAATTGCTTTTAAAATATAATAATGGTTTAAATGCACATATTACTCAAAATTACTACTGATAGTGAAACTGAGTGAATTTTTATATAAGAGGTAGATTACATATTTTAAAACCAGTATTTATTGAAAAATAATATAAAACTAAATTTTAATTTATTCAAAATGAACATTAAACGATTTATATTTGAATCTATGCCTTAGAAATATTTTTTCAAGAAAGTAATTTGAAAATGTGTGAAACACTGATAATCAATTGATAATATTTAGTGCCTTAAATTCTTTTTCTGCATCTGCTATAACTCACACTTTCTAGATTTTATAATTTTAAGAGACAAGAGCCATTTTATGTGCATTTTGATCATTAACTTTCACCAAAGGATTTAGAAGTAAGAAATCTTCAATTTACAGCTCTCCAAATCTAGAGGCTCCAAAATCAAAGGCAACAAAATTCAAATTCGATGAATTCAAATTATTTAAAGCAAGGTAAAGTTGAAATAAGCTTTCAAGTATAAGTAAGCTTTCAAGTATAAGTAAGCTTTCAAGTATAAATAAGCTTTCAAGTATAAATAAGCTTTCAAGTATAAATAAGCTTTCAAGAAAAAATTAGAAGTACCTGTGCAAAAAATTATTTTTGAAACAATACCCATCTTTTTGGAGCAGATTCCAATCTTGTATTATTTCACAAGAATTCTGGGAACATATTTAGTAATTACACAAATTAAATGATCTTCAAAAGCTGTCCAAATTCAAGACTCAGTGTAGCACAGCACTTATACATTTACGTTTATGGGACTAAATTTTCAAGTGCGTCAATGGCAGAAGTATGAATTATAGTTTAATCGTAGAGAACGTAATTAAGAGTTGTTAAGAGTTAGCAATTGCATACCGGCGTTAAAATCACGTGCTGGTGCGGTAACGATGCATACCTGAGTACTAAATTGCTCGACTAAACGACGATCCCAACGTTTATAAACTCAAAATTGCATATAAACTTTGATCAAGAGAAATCCCTCAATCTCCGGATTTTCGTATCAATTTCAATTCCACTCTCAATCCAAGGAAATTAATTTTCTCTTTAAGCATCTCCAAAAAGTATTCAATATCAAGAAATGAATTTCGAAAATCGTGCTTGTTTTAACAATAAACAGATGCTTTTTCCTCCTGACCTGAGTTAAGATTATTCATTTCATGCAGCACGAGTGGAACACAGTCTGCAAAAAAATAAAAAAAGTAATTAACAAGATCAGAAACAGAAATTATAAAAATTTACTGAGAATTAATTACAACTTGATTTACCTTTTGCTGCGTTTGTGGAAATAATTTGTGTGGTAGCACAATTTCTGGCTGAAACTCACCTGTGAAATTCTCAATGCAAAAATCGAAGTAATCCTGGCAATTAGCACTTTGTTGGACAAATAAACTTTGCACAAAAGCGTAGATTTTTTCACTTTTAATTTGTTATTTAAAGTATCATAGTCTTTTAAAATCGAGTGTTTTTAGTGAAATTTAAAAAATGAGTATTTGGCAGTTTGAAATAAGAGATGAATGTAGTTATATTAACAGTCTATCGATTAAAAGTAATCTATAAATTAAATACAAGTAATTTATCGACTTATATTTTGTTCCTGCAGTTTGGGATGAGAGAAGTCACAGGGGAAACTGAGCTCGCACCTGAAACTCGAGTGGTCATCTCGTTCAAATGTTTCTACTTACAAACTTCAAGTTAGCGATGTCATTTTAAATTGTAATCGCGCCTGCGCTTTATTCTGATCATTGACATCACGTGATCATGGCCAACACACGTGAATGACTGTTTAAATAGTTTGTCAAATTGACCTCACCTTCATTATCACCTACAATATAATCAAAATCAGTACCAATTTAGTTTTTCTGAATTTTTTTCAACGAGTTATAAGATCATTCAGATTTAGAGTCGTGCAATTCAGAAATCAAATTTGAATGTGTTCCCATTTAAAATTTCATGTTTAGTAATTTTAATTTGAAGATACAAATAAAGTTCCTGTAATAGAAGAAAAAGGCTGTGTAAAAGCTTTAACTCAAAAATTTAAATTTTCAAGTTTAGCAATTTTAATTTGGAAGAACAAATAAAGTTTATCCAATGGATCAAAAAGGCTGTGAAAAAGCTTCAACTCAAAAATTTGGAAATCAAAAAAGCTGCGAGTTAGAAGTTTTAAATAAATAACTTTGGAATTCTATTTTGTTTGTGCTTATAGATCAAAATAGAAAAAACACTTTTGTTTGTATATCCACAGAATTTTGGTCAAGTTATTGAAAAACTTTAACAAATTTTGCTCCTTTCAGGTACAAAAAGTTGAATTCAGAATCAAGGAGTTGCAAAAGTTCTAAAAAAATACGAACCTTTTTAAATATACAAAAACTGTGATTTTAAGAAATTCCTATTTTTGAAAATTTCTTTTCTAGAAAAAAGGATCCTTTGAATTTTCACAGAATTTTTGGTTTAACTACTTGCGAGAACAGTTAAGATAACATTTTTTAATAAGTATGCAAATTTCTAAGGAAATATACCTTTCAAATCAGACAAAGGACTCTGAAAAATTTCTGAAAATTGTTATTTCGCGAAGCGTTAATACTTATAAAAAACATTGAAAGTTGAAGGATTTTCACAGAATCTTTTTACGAAATTGACACATCGCTTACGCATTTTGAAAAGCCATTGTGTGCTATTTTTTCAACAAATTTTTATTAATTTATCTAGAATTTCTTTTATCTGCGTAAAAATATTAAAAAACAGAGACATTAAGCCCTAGACTTTGATACTGTTCTAGAAAAATATGAGTTTTTCTGACAGAGTGGTACTTAGTCACCCAACAAAAAATTTTATTATTTTATTTTATAAAAATGTTATAAAAATTTTTATTTCATCTTATTTTATTAAAATTAGCAATATTTAAGCAACTGGTGAAAAATATATGTATGTGGTAACGTCAATATTATTTTCCTCTAATGTTAATTTCTTACTCAGAAATCTCAACAAATATATAAAATACGTAACATAAATCATATAAGATAAAATACATAAAATAGGATACACCTTTGCACTTTAAAGAATTTTGCATAAAAAGTGGTAATAACTTGTTCATAAAATTATGTTTTATTTTCCTTCGTAAGAATTTTAAAAAGTGATATAATTAAATACTAACAATAAATCTTATAATTTTTAAAGACCACTAGATACCGTTCGAATGATCCCAGGAAACGTGTCTTTTTTTCTTGAGATCAATTAAACGGAACAAAATATACAAGAACATAAAAGTTGATCTTGCGGATAACAAACCCACGATTTTAACGTTTCAAGGTTTCTTTTGCTATATATTCTGTTCGTATGCCACAAAAAACAAGATACATACTTCCATGTTTCGTGGGTATTTTATCTTTTTCGTATTTAAAAATCGTTTTCTAAACGTGATATTATAGTGAAATAGTTCTATGTTGATAAAGTATAAATTTAAGAATCTCCCTTAAGTGTTTTTTTCCTGTATTAAATGCCAAAAAATATTGTTAATTTCTCTATTTCCAATAGATAAATATTATTTCTTTATCAGAAATTGGCAGGCTTTCACCTGAAACTCTTCGTTTCAAAGGTTCAAAGCATACGACCAAAATTTTTTCTTATCGCTTCAATTTCCAATTTTAAACGACACTGTTAATATTCAGTATCCGCCAATCTTTTTTACCTGCTGTAAAGATCTGGCAATGGTCAGCAAATCAGTTTTTAAAAACTCATTCTGCAATCAGAACGAACTGCTAATTGCATAGCAAAGGCGACGAAAAAAGATCCAACAATGCGAAGTTGAAGCATTCCAGAGAATTATTGTCACTCGAAGAAAGCGTCCAGTGGAATTGTTTTCCTAAAATGTTAAGGATTATAAACCAACTCCTATTGTTGCGAGCTCGTGATTCTAAAACTTGTGAGCTCAGATTCTAAAACTTTCGAGCTCTTCCTTTTATTTTATGATTAGGAATCCCTAAAAGTTGCCTGAAAATGGAGCATAATGGGTGTATTTTAAATTTAATAATTGCATAAGTATTTCAATTACGTCTTTTCTTTTAAATATAGGCCAGTCTGTAAAATTAAATTAATTTTCAGACATTTTTTTGAACTCTTTCCGCGTTTCTCTCTGATTTCTGAATTTAAATTGAAATTATACTTAGAATCAGCCACTTGGAAAATCTTCTTTATCAAATTAAAAATCATACTCCTGATAACCAGAAAAATTCTAATTTAACAATAACCCAATAAAAAATTTACAAACTCATGATTCTTACTGCTTACATAAGAATCTAATCATAATATTCCATTACAATTATTCCTGGCATATTCAGGGCCTTGAAAATCATTATATAACACAAATAATTCTGGACCCATTATTATTTTAGCAAACATGTAAGACAGAATATTGTCAGATGTCTGTAATGTTGGCATTTTTAACATAAGAATTAAAGCGGTGCTATTATTCAGAATTATGTAATCTTCACTTCCTTGTTTAGGAATCCCCCTTCTAAAATAAGTCGCTTTTCCTTGAAACATACTTTTTATGCAATCCAGGTGTATTTAAAATTCAACGTCAGATTGATTAAAAATAGTACCATCCTCCATTAAATTGCTATTAAAATAAAAATATCCTAAAGTAATTTTTAGAGAAAGGGGAATAAAAAAGCTGATTTTTTATTTCAAATTATTTTATAGAAACGTAATACTTTCTCAGATTTATAAATGTAAGTAGAACAAAAAAATATCAATATTGTAAGAAAATAAGTATAATCAGTTCGCGAAACTCGCTTTATATGTTGTCGCTTTTTATTTGGAGTTGTCGTAAATTTTTAATTAACGCTTTCTAAATTTTTGCGTTTTAAATTCAACTCGCCGTTAACTATAGTATTTTATAAGAACTAGGCGAATGCATTAATGTGCTCAAAAATACTACGTGTAAAGATTTTCTAAACGCTTTGGTTGCAGAGCTTAGAAAAATACCGACTAATATTTACTCACATCATGCAAGCACCTTTATACAATCGCACTTAATCTCTTTGTATTCTTAACATTATAAAAATAACAATAGGTGAAAAGATAAAATCTACTTTATAAAAATTTTAGTCTTTCAGATTCTTTGAACTTATATCTAAACTTAGAGAAACGAAGCATTCGTTTCCAAATAATTGTATTTGAACTTGTAACACTGAATTTATCAATTTAACGCCTGAGTAAAATAAGCATTAGTTTAATCATTTGAAACTCGCAAATGATAATGAAATATCTAAAATGCATTTATGTAAATGCATCTATTTATCTAAATGCATTTAAATTTAAAGTTAATCTAATAATTTTTTTAAATACGAATTGTTGGCTACAAGAAAGAATTTACCTATTTAAAGAAAACTATCCGAAATTTAATTTTTTAGAATTTTCAGATTTTTTTGGACTTCAATTTCAAGAATTAGAGACACTTTTTAACCATAGAAGCTTCACAATAATTGTAAGCGCAACAAAAAATAGTACTACTAATAATCACAAGTAGTTTGATATAAAAGAACTATTATATCAATTATCAATGAGACGAAAAAATCTGTAAAAATAAAAACTATCTGGCAAATGACCTCTCATAACAAATCTCGAAATCTGACTAGTTTCACCCCGATCTGAGAAAGGCGACATAGTTTTGATTCTATCGGTGAAACTAAACTAAAAATTAAGCACAGCTGTTTTCAAAAAAGCGTAACTAATACTATAGTTTTCATAAATCTTAATGATAAAAGAAAAAAAAGGTACCTTAACTCAGGTTCTAAGTAGTATGGCCCAATCTCTTTCCACGACCAAATCCTACTCGAAATCCGGGCCTAGGCGCTTGATTATTTGTTTGCGGTGGTTTCTTGTCTGGTTGTAGATAAGACTTCATAAGCTGTCCATGGTACGAATCTTCGTTAAACTTCATGATGTTTTCTGACCATTTCGTCGATGTCCTGTTTACATCTTCTTTCTCGACCCTTTTCGAGTTCATATTGATCTCCTCGTAAATATTTTTCAATTTTTCGTCCGTGAACTCTTCCGATTTCTTCGAACTCTTCCTCGAATTCTCTTGAGCAGAGTATTTCGGATTGTTCCGGAAACTGGGAAGAGCAGCCTGCTCTTTGTCAAAAATAATCTTCCTCTGAGTTGCACTTGGATTAGTGGAGCAAGCGTTGCTCTCAAATCCGGGAGGACAATTCGAAGAATAACCTCTCCTAGCGGGAAGATTCTCGCAGAGGCTGACGAGATTACTGACCGATCTTTCAATTTCAGTCGCAGGAGTAGGTACCATTTTATCAGGCTGGGGACACTTTCCAGGCTGAAGATTTCTTCCAGGTTGAGAAATAATTTGCTCCGGATTCGTAGGTGCGACTGGTAGAGCCACAGAAGTCATCGGTGTCAAAAACTGTCCTGGATAAACAGAATTTTGACAGTTTAAGTTTTGCAGAGGAATTCGCTGCGACTGGCAGTAATGTGGTGGACATTGCTGACAATTTACAGGATGCTGGTGCATGAAATTCATTCCCGGGACATTTCCAACCGGCATCTGAGGAAGCTGTCCGCAAGAATGCATAGGCATTCCCACAGGATAGTTGGAAATCGGTACGAAGGAATTTACTGGATGATTATGAAGTGGAGGAAAGAACCTCATGTCCAAATTCTGAATTGGAACTGCTGGGCATCCACTTTCTGAAGTGACCATTTCGTGGGTGTGTTGGTGCTGAAAGTGTGGTGGATTTGAGCCAGGAACTGGAATCATGAACGGATTAGGCAGCATAGTGTAAGTCATCCCGTTGTGAATTTGCACGTTGCCTTCTGGATTCGGACACATCATTCCAGGTGGATGAAGAACGTGAATTGGAAACGCTCTAACATTTTGCTCAAATGGATTGCTAGACGGACACTCACTTTGCTCAGAAGTGGTTTCAGAAGTCCGATCACTATTCTGAACTGGCTTTTCATAAGATTCGTTCTCCTCGTCTTTAAAACTCTCTTGCATGAAACACAGCGAGGAGCTTTCTTCCAGGATTGGAGTACTCGAGCGACTTAAATTCAGTTTAACGGGTTCTATTTGCAATTTCTTAAATTGGTCTTCGCTCTCTTTTTCGGGAGAATCCTGAATCTCAATAGTATTCTTGTCAGAATCTGTTTCAGGAGTAGAGAGATTTTTGTTCTCGAATTTGTTTGAATCCATGTCTCTAAATTCCCTCTCGTGGGGAGACTGATCATGATTCTGGTCCCTGTTTGGGAAATCTCTACGATGATTATTGCCAAAACTATGAGTTTGGTTGTCATACCTTCGATGCTGATTGTCGTACCTGTGTTGCTGGTTGTCGAACCTTTGTGGGTTGTGTTCGTATTTTTGTGGCTGGTGTTCGTATTTTTGTGGATGGTTATCGTATTTTGGTGTCTGGTTTTGGTATTTTTGTGGGTAGTTCTCGTATTTTTGTGGCTGGTGTTCGAATTTTTGTGGCTGGTCGAATTTTTGTAACTGGTGGTCGAATTTTTGTAGTTGGCTCTCGTATTTTTGTGGATGGCTCTCGTATTTTGGTGGATGGTGTTCGTATTTTGGTTGGCTCTCGCATCTTTGTTGGTAGTTGTATTTTTGTGGTTGGTTCTCATACCGATGTGGATAGTTGTCATATCTATTTGGATGATTATCATATCTGTGAAGTTGATTCTCGAATCTACCGCGATGATTGGAAGATTGGAAATTCCTGTTCCTATACTCTCTTCTGTCTTCGAAGTTAGAAAATCTGTTATCATTTGAATTTCTTTCTCCAAAATCCCTGTGACCTCTCCTGTTATCGTACGAATCAATTTTCGAAGAGGGTTCAGAGTCACTTTTCTCTTGCATGGAGACAGGGGATCTGCGGTTGAAGGAGCCTTGTCCTGTTCTGTTCTGATATTCAATAATCTGCTGTTCCTTCATCCGTGCTCCTCTGCCCATGAAAAGATGTCGCTCATTGAATCCTCCAACTCTTCCGTATTTGTCAACTCCTTTCGGATATTGCTCTTTGGCAGTGCTAGATTTATTATCGCTGTTGTTGTTGTCATCATGTGACTTTTTTTCCATCTGCTTTTCGGAATCCTTGTCCTTCTCTTCAGAAGGCTCTGGCAGGTTTCGGCAAGCAGCGCCCCTGGAGAATAAAAAAGAATAGGAATAAGAAACCATTCGAAATAGTTAATTTTTAGCTCTCAGATACTTAAACTTTTAATTATTACCATACTGGATCTTCAGAATCGTCAGCCCAATTCACTTTGTTCTCCTTAGTGTTCTTGTCAGTGACTTCATCAGTGGTTAATCTAAATTTTTCTAACTGCGCTGTTATAATACTTTCTTCGAGCGCTTTACTTAGCAAGACTTCATCATCGAGTATTTCAATTTGTTTAGCCTGTGAAACTGGAAATAAAGCACTGGCGGCACTGGTCTTTGCATTCCATACTGTATTCGAACTTGAGAGTGTTATAGCAGTAAACTGGAGGCTCTTAGAATTTCTTTTTCCGTGTTTCCTGGAACTTTGTTCTGTGTCAGTATCGGAATTTTTCGAATTTGCATCTTTGGATGCATTTTCAGTTGATTCTATGTTGGACTTGGACCTTTTTGGTTTTCTTTTCTTCCCGGTTTTTGTTCCAGGGACGTAGTCTTCCATGTTTTGTGATTTTGGCACGATTTCCTTTACTGTACAGTTTTTGCACCTGTTTCAACATTGAATACCAAATTTAGTTAAGTTATTTAGGGAATAAATTCATAAAATATTTCTTTTCTATTCTATATTCTTTAATACTTTTTGGGTCTATTATTTTATTTTAAAAACTACACTTACTCTGTTAGTGTTTGCGAATTTCGCTTGAGCCACGGCATGCTGCATATGTCGTTAATTTTCTTATCCGTACCTTCACAAATTCCTTCAACAGTAGTAGACTCCATTTTTTTCTAATAATTAAAACAATGAGGAAAAATGAAAGCATTTTTGAATAGAACTGAATCTAACTTTTCAATTTATTTACTCGTATTAAATGTAAATTATTTTAGCAATTTTATCGTTTCGAAAAATAAATCTAGAATGAATTAATATATCTTATCTTTGTAAACTTGATAAGCTATCAATACACAATAAGAATTAGGTCAAGTTTTAATAACTTTAATTTCAATATAACTGTTCTTTTGAATATTTTTCCAAGGGTACAAATTTTTTGGACTTGAAACTAAACACGGTAGCATCAAACTATTTCATTCGCACTGAACGTTATCTTCTTATTAGGTTACACATCAAGCAGTTAACTATAAACAAATCAAAATTGCTGAGCTATCAAATATGTAATATAGAATTTGCTTGTCTTTGAAGTTTTGCAAATTCAAAAGAACATTTTTATTGTTTATTTATAAGGAAAATAATGTGATGATAAAAAAGTTGCTGCTTCTTTTTACTTCTAGTTTAAACAGTATTTCAAGCCAAATTTAAGTTAATATTAAGAAAAAATATCTGGTTATCAGTTTTGAATGTTCGACATTTCAGGTACATAGAAAATACACAAAACAGACAGGGAAGTATAAACTATCACTCACCCTAAAAGATTGCAATCTTCCCGGAAAATGCCACCAAATCTCAAAATCTCTTATAAATTTTTATCACTGTAAACTTTACAAAGAAATTATGACGCAATTAGGCAACCGGCATTTCGATGTCTTTCACAGCTTCCATGAACACATCGACCATAACTGCTGTCGTTGCAAAGTTCATGAACGTTTTGTTTTTCCGATTAGAACAAATCTAATTTCGTTTACTATCTCAAAGAAGGCTTCAAAGCCGTCCAAAACGTTTAAAAAGAGATAAAGCGGTGTAAACAGTCGACGTTTCAAAACCACAACTATTTTTCAAAATGGAAACCGATAAAATGAGTAGAAATACAAATTTTACTTTTGAAGTCAAAAAGGTAAATCGTTTTGAAAACAGGAGATAATAAAGATAATAATTCAGTAAGATAATAAAATTCGGTAAATTCAAAGTTAGAATTAAACAATTCGCGTGAAACACACGCACCACATGTTTCCTTTATCTTTTATGTACAGTCGGACCTCGCATTCATGAACTTTTCGGGGGGATTGGTTCACGTTTTCGTAGTCGTTCGGAGGGGGAAAGTGAAGTACACAGTAGGAAACAGCGCATACCCGTATGCATACATGCGCGTGTGTGTAAACTACCTGCGTAAGCATGCCCCTTCATCTGGAGGCACCAGTTCAGGGGAAGTTCAACTATTTGAGGTTCATATATTTGAGGTTCGACTATACCTTCCTTTAGTAAATTCCTGTTTAGTTTTTGCGAATCACCGACAGATGACGAACAAGTCTTGACAAGTTTCGCCACTAACGGATAAAATGCGAAGCTAGTTGAAAATGTCAATCGGTCGAGTGGGTTGAGTTCTGGTTGAGTTTGCAAATGTGTCAGTTATATTTTTG
The DNA here is from genome assembly GCA_037177015.1 of Euceroptres primus. Classification (NCBI taxonomy): domain Eukaryota; kingdom Metazoa; phylum Arthropoda; class Insecta; order Hymenoptera; family Figitidae; genus Euceroptres; species Euceroptres primus. The sequence continues at coordinate 11,018 of JBAGKK010476483.1, forward strand.
GTAGTGTTTGAGATTCTGTTTATATACCGAGTAGCAGAAAGGCAGTAACTGATTACATGTTTTAATTCTGAGAGTAGGGAAACAATTTCTGTAAGTTGCAAGTGTTATTCGTGCTTTGATAATTGCCGGTTATCATGATTTACGGAAGGTTTTGCGAATACTGTTTGTTTACAAGGATTTGACTGCATTGGACTAAAACTACCCTTTGTAATATTGTAAGTACGTTTTGTGTGCTACTTTTTTTTTATTTTTTAGGTCACGAAAAAAAGATCATTTTTATTCTTTAATTTGGGTCATTATTGAATTTTAATTAATACATTTCTTTATAAAATAAACAACTTTTGGACTCAGTATTTTAATGTGCAAATGGTGTAAATTATGTATATTAAAATATTCATGTCTTGATTTTGCAGCTTTATTTAGAATTTTTACTTAAATACTCATATTTTACTGAAAAACTTTCTCTATTTGTTGAAAATGCTTACAAACCATTTTTGTAAAAGCAAAAACTGCTCTGCTAATCTGAAAACAAACTTGTCAATTTTTTTGCTTGTTGAAATAATTTAGTATCACTTGATTTATTTGAATCATTTTTAATATTCTATAAAAGAATTTCAATCGAATAATTAATTATAGTATTAATTTAGAATTTAGAATGCCTACATAAACCAATTTTTTAAAACAAGAACACTGCTCTGCTAATCCGAAAAGAAATTTGCCAATTTTTTTGCTTGTTGAAATAATTCAATATTACTTTTGATTTAGAATTATTTTTAATATTCTATACATGTATAGAATAATCTCAATTGATTAACATTAAATACATTAAATTTAGAATTTAGATACATTGCAAATAAAAGATGACATTGCTGATGGCTTTCAAATTAGGAATTAAATTGGTATCTAGTATCTACGTAAAAAATTCAATTTTATTAATTTATGAATTGTTAATTTTAATGTAATTCACCAAAATTTTGTTTTACATAGATATGTGTATTTACATAATACATATTTTAATACAGATGTTCGTTTTCAGGTTTCATTAGCAGAATAGATAAGCAGCATTGGTTAAACTATTATTGGTGCCGGCGTTTTTTATAAAGCCGGCAAGATTAATTTGAGTGTGACTCATAGAATCTACTAGAAAAATACGAAAAAAAAAGGATGTCTGTGAAGTTTATAATGACCACGTAGATGTGGCCTAGAAAGGTGAAATTCACGCGCTCCTGATTGCACAACGATTGGTCGTAAAACCTTCGAAGGTTTTACCGGCAATCGACTTACAAGTGCATCGGTTATTAGTACATAGTCCGAACTTGCCATTGTTTTGACCCTGAATTTCATTATCCAGAATCCGTGTACTATCTGCCTTCTATTATCAGGAATGAAGCTGCTATTTCAGTAATGAAATTATTCATTCTTAATAATCATTAACTCGTGACTTACTGATTTAAAATTAAAATTCACTCCGGCTTTATTAACATGTTGTCATAAAATTTCTAAAAAGTAATAGGTTTAGAAAATTTTTTCTTAGAAACTTAATTCTTGAGTTTTAAACGTTTTATATAATATATAATGTCTCCTAAGAGATAACTAAACCAGCTTTTTTTATTTGTATCCTGTATTTTATTAAAGTATCCTGTAATTAAAGTAAAGTTTAATATTTAATAACTTTAAAGTTATTAAAGTATCCTGTATGTTTACGCCCCTTCAAGGAAGTAAACTGAAAGGAATTAATTATCTGGATTGTTACACGTTACGAATTTAATTTTTTTCTTTTTCAATATCGCAATTTTATGAATTTGCAGAAACTTCAAAATGAAACTTCGTTTCAAATGTATTGATAGCAAGAAATTCTCAATATTTCTTGCGCGAGGTAGACCTAAATATAGACATGTGAATGATAAATTTTGCAGTCTAATATAATGATTGCTCTACCCAAATGAACAAACAACAAACATTTTAAGGATACATTATCACATTAAGTAGCCAGATATATAAATTGGAAATCCTAGTAAGATGATTGTAAAAGTGATAAATGGGATGTTTAATAAAAGGATCACGAGGATGATTAAGGAGTAAGGAGGCTAATGAAAAGTAAATAGATTTTTTTTTATTCCGTGGTCGTTCATCCTGTATTGGCTAGGAGTAGGTCAGCTCATCAATAAAACTCTCTGTAATAGTTAGAAAATAGTTTAATGAAGTGAAGTCAGGGCAGCACTTGAAAAGCGAAATAAATATAAATCTAAAATTCAGTTTCAAATATTTAAATTTGGAATTTTTATTTTGGATAACGTTCAAGGTCGTTCGAACTCAAATTTTAAAATTCTATTACACTGTACAAAATTTTTTAACATTTCAAAAAGGGAAAAAATTACAAGGTAATCGAATAAAAAAATCGCGATTCTGACTTGGGACAAAACAAATCTATTTGAATCATTGTCCTTGTGTATTGGAAATGTTTAAAAATTTAGCGTATAATTACAACAAAAAAAGAGTTTTATTTAGTTTTTTCAGAGCAAAAAGTGGATCTATTGTCAAGGTCATTAAAAGAAACGGGTTTCTGAGCTAGAATTTTGTAACTCTTAAAGAACCGAGTGTTCTGCATCCGTTTGGAAGGAGCAAATTAGTTAGTCTGGCGCCTACGTTTCCAGGATTGAGTTTTCTTTACCTGGACAAGGTAAATAAAAACAATGAAGGCTACACTGACTTTTCCATAACAGTGACGATAATATACATACTCATTGAAGTATATAAAGAACATGTATAGCCATAATCGCTTTCAGTCGTCGGCGTGGCTTGAACCAAGCCAATACCGAATAGTGACAGTTTCAAGTAATCTTTTTTTCTGGTAATTGGTCGCGCAACTAATTTATTGGCATTTCGTTCTATCAAATATTCCTGAAATATTCGTGCAGTGACTCGTATCGAATCATTGACCTTCTACAAACTCGATTTCTTCTTGTTGCATTCCCAAGACGTTCGGAGACAACCTTTTTCTTCTGGACTTGTTTTTAAAGTGTGGTATATTCATAAAATGTTTAATAATTAATCAATTACTTCATTTTTAAATTTATATTAAAGTTCAATTAATAACATACTTATTAGATACATTTTTTATTTATTAATATTTGAAACGTTTGCAAGTCTGACATAAATTGTAACTTCTTTTACACTATTTTGGCTTGTGACTTACTTGGTTTTCAGAAGAAATAACTTCTCTTCTCTGTCCCTAATTTTTCTATTTGGACAAGTTTGTTTTGTTTTTTTTTTTTTTTTTTGTTAAGTAAAAGTGCACAGAACTGATAGTTCATACACCAAGAGAATTGAGCAGTTGATTCCAATGTACTTTTATTTATAGGTCAAGTGAACAATTAGCACTTGACACTTTTCTTATCACTTCTATACATCTACGCTACGGTTTCGCAGGACGCTTCAGTAAAAAGTATCCTATTAATATACAAGTAAAAAAATAATTAATAAACAATTATAAAAAAATTATTATATTCAACTTCTAAAAAAATGATTCTGAACGTTCAATAGAATGAAATTTTTATTTGATTTCATGTTAAATTTATATTTTTTCTAAAATATTGGTTTATTAATATAGAAGTTAATGTAATGATAAAAAAGCTCATGATGTTACTCTTTATTTTGTAGATGAAACAATATTTCAAGATAAATTTGAGTTAAGAAAAGAAAATTCGTTCATTTGAACGTTCAAAACTTAAAATGTAAACATAAAGATATGAAAATTTTGTTTTTTAGTGTACAACATTTTAGTATACATAAAGAAAACATAAAAATATGAAATTTTTTTTATTAGTGTACATTTTTCATAGCTTTAATTTTTTTTTAATGTACCTGAAGTCGCAATGTATTTTTGAGCTTATCACTGGACTGGGTTTTACGTGTTAACTTTTACTGTTTAAAATATTATTATTCTTAGAAAATAGTGTAGTTTGTTTAACGGTTTTCATAAGGTCAAGTGAATCATTTGTTGCGCAAAATTATATGGGCTCTTGAAATTTAATAGATTCTCATATTTTATAATAAAAAATTATTTTTAGTCGATTTGATGGATAAATATTATTTATTTCTATTTTATTCTGACACTTTCGTTTGCAGTTTGATTTAACGACATGAATGTAAATGAAGCTATGGTCTATAAAATTATAATTAACTGTTAATAATTCTATTAACTTATGCGTGTATCTGAATGAGAAATGTGTTATCGGAAGTGTAATAATTCATATTCTGATTTTATGCGAATGTAGGGGACGTTCCCTATTAGCTTTCGTTTTGATTCTTATCGCAAATACATGTAATTTATTTTCTGTTATTTTTTATTTAATTTTTTACTTTTTACTTAATTAATCATTAAGCAAAAACTCAAATTATTTATTCTTCAGTTAATTTTATTTCTCAGTTTTAGAAGGGATTATTATTTGTCATTTTGATAATAAATCATGATTCCAAGAATAAGTGAAAAGATTTTGCCTTTGAAATACTTGAGAGTTTAAAAAATATGTAAATTGCAACTGGTTCGACATCATCGGCATAACCAGTTCGTGATTTAAATGTGGAACGTTTATAAGATTTTAATTAAATGTAACTTTTTTCAGGCTAAATATTAGCAACTCTGAGTAGTACCATTTAGAATTTTTGTGTTTTATTTAAAAGCGTTTTAATAAAGTATTTATTTTACAGAAGTCCTCCTAATTTTGATAATCTACAAGATTAATTTTTTTCCTCAAAATAGTACGAAAGCTAGTCCAATTCTGCATTAAATAAGCTCAAGGTGAAGTGATTTTGTCAAATCTGTAAAAAAAAAATATTGCAAAAATTGTGCACTTTCGATTTATTATAAAATTTTCAATAACTTAAAAAATAATTAACATTTTTTAATTTTCTTGGGCTCATTTTCAAGATAAATCTTCATAGAATTTTAGGAATGCATAAGGAGAACTTTTCAATTTTTTCTCTCAATTGTGCCAAAGACTGAACTTGGAACAAAAAAGTTGTAAAATTCCAAGTAAAGTGTGTACTCAAAAAAATTAATTTAAAAAAAGTAGAAATTATTATTCCTATATATTTCAATAAAATTTATTAAAATATAATATATACTGATTTATCATTTTTTTATATAAATGATTTACAGAAAATTTTAGAATATTTCAAAATTTTATAGCTTTTTGTACCAAGTTGAGTATTTGGCAGAATCGAGGGAAAAGATTGGAGAGTTCTTCTCTTATGATCATAAAATTTTACTGAGCCAATTTTACGAGGCAAAGAAATTTTTAAAAAATCTTAATCATTTCCTGAGTTATTGAAAATTGTATGAAAAGTCAAAAAATGCACTATTGTTGCAATAGTTTGTTAGAGAATTGACAAAACCACTTCAACTTGTGCTTATTCAAAGCAGAATCTTACTAGCTTTCGCACTATTTTAAGGAAAAAATTTTATCTTGTAGGTATTAAAATTAAGAAAACTTACGTGTTTCACGAAAAACAGGTTGAAAAACAGGAAAGAAATAATTAAACATAAAACATAACATAAAACGTAATTCACATAATTCTATTTATCTATTCTATTTTCTGTTTTTAGAGTCGCTGAAGATGTCGGTAGTCAAACCAAATCGTTGGAGAACACGAAGGGATGTCTACTGGATAAGTAAATTCGTGAAGAAGCGAATACCAATTGTATCTTGGCTGCCAAAGTATGATTCCGAAAAATTCTTTAATGATGCAATTGCTGGTATCACAGTTGGACTAACAGTGATGCCCCAGGGACTTGCATATGCAACTCTAGCAGGTTTAGAACCACAGGTGAATTTTTGAAGCATTTGGAGCAAAAAACAGAATTTTCTTCAGGGTTAAATTAAAATTTATTAAAAATATTTTTAATTTTTTCAGTATGGTCTCTACTCTGCATTTATAGGCGCCATAGTCTACGTTTTCTTTGGATCCTGCAAAGACATAACTATTGGCCCCACAGCCTTGATGTCTCTGATGACTCATGAGTACGTTCAAGGCCGCAGTGTTGACTTCGCGATCCTCTTGGCATTTTTGTCAGGTTGCATGCAACTATTGATGGGTTTCTTAAGGCTAGGTACATCCTTTAAATTATTTTTTATAACACATGCATGATTTCAGCCCTTTTTGATGCCTATTAAGCGGGGCTAAACCTCTACTTTTTG
>JBAGKK010476594.1:0-17215 GCA_037177015.1 Euceroptres primus
GACACGCAGCGCCAACAGTTGGCCGCAACTTCTACTACGCCTAAAATAATAATCATAATTCTGCACATCGCCCTATATACGAGTTGACCGGGGCTGCTACAGTTCACTGCGATACCCCCACTCTCCTAAACCATCCCACGCATTTCCCCTCCCGCTGGACGGCATCCCAGTAGCCACGGTTATTGGACGATGTCCCAGTGACAGAACTTCCTGCCTTTTGTACCCCTCCCATTGGACGGCATCCCAGTAGCCCCGGTTATTGGACAATGTCTCAGTGAGAAAACTTCTGTCCCCTCGTTCCCCTTCCCTGGACGGCATCCCAGTAGCCCCGGTTATTGGACAATGTCTCAGTGAGAAAACTCCTGTCCCCTTGTTCCCCTTCCATGGACGGCATCTCAGTATCACTGGTTATTGGACGGTGTCCCAGTGAGAAAAATCCTCCCCCCTAACCTCCCTTTCCGTGGGACAGTATCCCAGCCGCGAGGTTTTTCACCCCTCGCTACTCTGACCCAGGTCCATCCAGTATCAATCCTGAATCAACCCTTCACGAGTCCGGTCTTTCGACTTGCTCGACTCGCCTAACGGCAAGTTACAGGACATCGCAACACAGCACCTCAACTACCTACCTTTACCTCCCACTTTCCACAATTTTACCTCTACCCAAAAACACCAGTTCATATTACATATAATATGAACTACTTTCTGCAGGAGAAATTTTTAAAAAAATCAAAATTGGAAGAATAAGAAAAATTGAGGAAAAAGCAAACTACACTCGAGCCCCGGTATACCGCTTCCAGGAATTTTTGTCATGGGTGAGGGGTCCAAGGGGATGAGAAAGCTGAGCTCGGAGCTCAGCGGAGTTTCATTTTACTTAACAGTAAAGTAAATATTAAATTAAACTTATATTTAAAAAATATTTTTCACTCATAACAAAAATCAAACAGAAATAGTTCATACAGCCCTGACTTGTTTACGTTTGGGAGACCCCGGTTTACCCGAAGGCCATTCAGGATATCCGTGAAACCCGCAATAAACCGGGGCTCCAGTGTATATCTTTTTTTTTTGTACACGGGTCATAATACTCTATGAAAATGGATTTATTTATTAGTCTACAAATACTTATCAAATGATTTACATGTATATTTAAGGCTACGTCATTATGTGTTATGTACAATCATTTCTTGTCTATGACAAATATTTGTATACGAAAAGCTTGCCAATTATTTTAAACTTTGCATTAGAAAGGGCTCCTAAATAGATATTAAAATTTTTTACGAATTAGAAAAAATAGATAAAATTAAATTGCTTGCAAATTTATGCACTTTGAATTAAAATTAATGAAATTAGGAATTAAAAAGGAAAGATTAAATTTTGTGATGTGCACAAAATTAATTTTCAATTTTATTTTGTTCAGTTCTGAAAATATTCCTTAATATTTTAGTTTAGAATCTAAAAGTACCGTAGGATCACCTAACTTCGGACACTGGCCCAAACTTCGGACACCCATTTTTCTTTGTTTTCAGATAATTGAATGGTATAAAAAAGTAACATAAATTAAAAGCCCAAAGCCTGACGTCATGTAAAAAATTAAATTTTTATTTAAAAAATTATTATAAATCTAAGTAAAATAGGTGTCCAAAGTTAGGGCCAGTCTCCGATGTTAAGTGATTCTACGGTAATTACTGTAATAAATAATTTCTTTCTTATCGGCATTCCTAATAATATGCAACCCAACTTACTGCGACGTTCGAAACACAAATTAATTTAATCTTGTTTATCAAAAACTTTTCGAGGAAAAAAATTCACAAAGAATTTTTGAGTTTAGTCATTTTTTCACTATTTGTAATTAAATCAGTTTTTTAATAGTTTTATAATTTTTATAATTTAGCCTTTCGCGGTTGGTAATGTAAAACGCTGAATTATCAACCGCGTCTTTTGAAAATTTTACGCAAGCGCGCGGCGTCCGGGTTTTGTCGTCTGTTTCAGTCTGTTTTGTTCTCCGCACCGAAACGTCAAACGTCAAATTTGTATCGGAAGGACCAAAAGTATAAAGTTCCGAGTGAGCTTTTGAAGTTTTGTGTGACAAAAGTAATTTTATGAAAATAAGATAAATCAAGAATTTTATGAAAGTGCAAAATGCCGCTTCACAGATATACACACGCTGTACTCTGTAGAATCCCGCTTTCATTGGGAACGAAAGGCGAGGTCGTTATAGACGAAGCTCGTTTACAACATTCAGCTTTGGCCGAACTTTTGCGAGAATTTGGAATCGATGTTGTTGAAATGCCGCCTGATGAAAGTTCACCACTTTGTGCTTTCGTGGAAGACATTGCCGTTGTTTGTAACGGTATCGCACTCATTGCTCGGCCTGAAGAACCATCTCGCATCAAAGAGGTACTTTTTTTATTCTACATATTTTATTATCTATCTGTTTCTTTAGCTATTTTATACTTTATTTCAAAATTTCAACTTGTTCTGAAATTCCTAACTTTAATTCCAGAATTTCTCTTTTATCTCGTAAATAGTTTCTGCAAATTCAAAATTTTAACTATCAGTTTTGAATTTTCGGCTTCTTTTATAGATTTTCGTTCATTTGTCAATTATTTTAAGTTACGTGGAAAAGCAGAAACTCCTATTTGGTAGATTAATTAAGCTTTGCCTTTCAATTTAATTATTCTTGAAAATATGATTGAAAAACTTTTCTGTTTGAATAATATTTCTTTCTTTTGAAATCTCTCTCTTTTGATACTTGATTGAATTAAAAGGATGACTGGACCCAGGGACATTAAACCAGATGTTCAATGTAACAATGATTATCATACCAGTTGAAAAGAAAATTTTTGATTCGTCAAGTCCTATAACTGTTAAATGATACGCAAGCACTATTTTAAACCTTCGTCTCTAAGAATGATAGAACGAATTTAAAATGCAAATGATTAAGATTGAATCCAACAATTCTTGCGATTTCTGATATAAAAACTCAATGTGTAAAGACTTTTTATTGCTATTATATGCAGTTTGTAAAGTATCTAATTGATAAAAATAAAAAAAATCATCACGATTACGCAGTGACTTTAGAAACTTCTTGATCAACAAACAATTTAATTTCAAGTAAAAAAATGTCTAAAATATCTTAATCTTTATTCTTGCAGATCGACAGCATTAAAGCGGTTTTGAAAAAGGAACTGGAAATTCCCCTTGTAGAAATTGCTGATAAAAGTGCGCGACTTGACGGGGGTGATGTTCTTTTTACAGGTAATAGGACTTCCTATTACATAATCCCAATATGCAAATTGCCTTCTTGAAACCCATAAAAAATGCTATAATAAAAGAAATGTAAATTGCAGGGCGTGAATTTTTCGTTGGATTGTCCACACAAACAAACGAGGCAGGAGCACGTGCGGTTGCTGCCGCTTTCCCAGAATATCCTTGCGTGCCAATTAAGGTCAGTTCCGCATTACGAAAAACTACGTTTGATCACGTACATTTATAACTTTTTTTAAAAACGAAACACTTGAACGTTTACATGCTCTGAAAATTATTGTCCACATACAGTCATTTAAAGAAAAATATTTTGTATTATATTTTGCAGGTTGCTGAATCTAAGCGTTTAAAAGCATTAGTTTCGATGGCAGGTCCCGATGTTATTTGCGTTGGTGCTGGAAAGGAAGCTCAAGAGGTTTTGAAGGTAAATCTTATTAATCGTAAAAATGCCCCAAAATCGAAATAAATTTTACAATCTTTTATCCATTTTGCAGAGAATCGAAAGGGAAGCGACCTACAACTACCAAACTCTCACAGTTCCAGAGGACAATGCAGCAAACGTACTTTACGTGAACGGAACTCTTATCCATCGATCGGAGGAGGAGATTCCAGAATCGAGCAAAGTATTTGAAGATAGGGTTGAATTTCCCACAAGGTCTCTGCACATTTCCGAGTTAGCCAAAGTCAGTTCAGGGCTGTCTTCTTGTTGTTTATTAGTCCGTAGACCGCGTCACATTCGCAGCATTTAAATTAGGACTTAATATCCGAAAAAGAAAGCAATAGAGCTACCGTGAAGTTTTAATCTGTTCTCTGCAGTTTGAAATGAAACTGCTATGCAGAAGATAAAGTTACCAACGATTGTTCTTTTAGGCTGATTTCAATTCAGTAATCGGCGTTTTCGTTTCAAAAGATTGAACACATCTGAGAAACAGAGGCACAAAAAGGAGACACCTTAAGAGAATGAAACGACTGAAGTATTAAAAATCGAGAAGTTTAATATATTTCATATTAATATATCAACGAGAGGGTATTGAGATAAATAATATATGAAGACCTTTGACAGGCTTACTAACGATTTACTGCTAACTCTTGGACTTTCAAGACAATAGATTTGTTTTTATTTATTGTATCAACACTTTCAATAGCTTCGACTACTTGACAACAGATGCGGGATACTTGAGCCCTGTTACAAGTTTCAATAATCTGTAATAATTCAGTGACTAATCGTTGACATAAATCACAGGCACACAAAAAAAAGTGACATATGCGGTGAACTAGACTACCATACCTATATGTTTTTGGGGTCGCTGAATTCGAATCTGGTGTCAGATTTGCTCCATCTTATCAGGTTTTTGAGAAAATTAGCCTTTTTGGTCATTTTTTAAATACAACATAGGGTGCGAATCTGACGTTCTAGAAACTTTTAATACGGCTCAAATTAAAGATTGAACCTTTTATTTTAAGGCGATTATATTGAAAAAATTATTTTCGTTGCCTATCTTGAGCGGTAACAAGTTTTTGCTGCGCGCAAACTCGCTCACCACGCCGCCCAGGTGGTAAAAAGTGGTGAGCGAGTTCGCGCGCAGCAAAAACCTGTTGCCGCGATAGGCGACGAAAATAATTTTTTCAATAATCACCGTAAAACACAAGGTTTATTTTTTAATTTGAACCGTACTAGAAGTTTCTAGAACGTCAGATGCGCACCCTATGTTGTTTTTAATAAAGGGCCAAAAAGGTTCATTTTCTTTAAAACCTAACGTGACGGAGCAAATCTGACACTAGATTCGAATTCAGCGACCCCAAAAACATAAAGGTATGGTGGTTCACTGCACATGCTACTTTTATTTTTTTATGTGCCTGTGATAATAGTATTGATGTTTTAGCGAATCAAAAAGTAGAGTTTATAATCCTGAAAAATTCATGTTATTGCCGAGAGGCAAAGTTCTCTACGACTGAAACAATTCGACTGCTCCTATTTGAAAAGCATCAACTCGTCGTGGTCGCTTGTAACAACGTGAGCCGCGATCTCCGCTAGTAAAGACGCAACTCGAGCGCTCTATAGAAAGTATATACAAATTTCTATATACTTAGTATAGAGTGCACAAGTTGCGTCTTTACTAGCGGAGATTGCCGCTCACGTTGTTACAAGCGGCTATGACGAATTGATGCTTTTTAAATAGGAGCAGTCGAATTGTCCCGATAATAAGGGTGTAAAATCCTCGACTCGGCTCGATCAAGTTTTTCGGATTCGAGTCGAGCCGGATCGTAGCTCGCGAGCCACAAAGAGCTCGAACGGCTCGCGAGCTTCTAGCACTCACAAAACTTACACAGGGTCAGAAAACTCGATTTTTTACCGATGAGCTTTTTTCGGCTCGCGAGCTATTCGGGCTCACGAGTTGGCTCGACTCGTAACCAAAAAGCTCGGCTCGCACAAGCCGAGCTGAGCTTTTGCACACCCCTACCCAATAATAAAGTAAATTTTGGTACTTCTTGTGTACCAAATTTAACTGACTTTCTCATAGATAAATTCATACGATTAGGAAAGAAATTATGAAGTTTTAAAACTTCACTCTGCTAAGTATTAAATGAGTTTTTGAGAAGTATTTTATACTTCGGTTGTTCTGAAATCGAAGTGGTTGTTTTAAACGTCAATTTGGAAGATTAGAAGCTCATGAGCTTAAGTATGCTTCTAGTCTATAAAAATGTGTTCAAAGAACGCTACTAATATTAAACCGTACAAATGAATAATATCAGATAAATAATATTTTACAGTTCACAAGCCACGATTATTTTTTACAGATAACACGAACTTTTTATCATTCTATGTGAGCATTTTCAATTACGTTTAAGATTTGAATCTCACTAGCAGAGTAGATAAAATTTCATGCACCTTTCCGAGATTTTCTAATATTACGTAGTTGTTACTGATATTATATGTATATACACAATTACTAAAAAGAATAGAAATTGAGAAGTCAGAAAAATTCTGTATTCACGTTATGATCAAAATTGTCCTTTTCTGTAATGTTTACTTCCTCTAATTTTAGTTTTACTTAATTACTAACTTTGCCACAGAAACACCTTTTTGAAATAATTTGCACAATACCAGTGAGCGCATGTGATAAAGAGATCATTTTTACAAGACTTTACTATATTTGCATTTCAATAATTTTAATGTACCTACCTATTGTAAACTATGATTATTTTGCTAACACGCAAGCTGAATTTTGTATACACTTGCTGATTGTATTCTAAGATTATATTTAACAAACACTTGTTTCATAATTCTTTTCGCTCTCTCCTATAAGTTTTTAATAAAATATTCTACCCTTGAATCAAGTTTTTATCATTTTTAAGAAGTATGTTTCAATAATTTCCTACAAATCCATAATATATTTTTTGTACAAGGTTTATAGAGACAATCGATATTGACAAATTCTTTTTCATGTCTTCAGGTAAATGTCTATTTTTTACGGGTATAAACAAACTTAAAAGATAACACTCACTATAAGATTCAGATAGTATAGCACCAATCCCAGGCTTTAGTGTTAACCATTTTTAGAATAGTTTTTAACTGTCCACCAGATCCGAGATCGAATGTCCTTGGAAATGGAGTTCCCGGAGGTCTATTGTACAATTTTTGAAGAGTTTGTTCCCATTTTACTGGACTCACTAACTGCTTTACTAAATTCTTCCTAATATCTTTTTGGTCACGGTATCGTTTAACCGAAAAGTTCGAATACACTGTCACTCGGGGTTCTTCGATTACTGTACCGTTCAAAGCATTCTTGAAGGACTCGACTGCTGGTTGCATTAGAGGAGTGTGAAATGCTCCTGAAACTGGAAGTATCGTTACTTTTTTAAGACCTAATTTGAAGCTATTATCCTTAATGTAACGCAATGCTTCCGCGTTTCCTGCTATAATTTTTCCTTGGGTGTGTAAGTAAATGGCAACCCTAGTGGAACAGAAAAAAAATTATTGGTTTGAAAAATGAAGCCATAATTGATTAAAGAAATTCTTTGAACTCTTACCTACACACTGGCTCACTGACTCCTAAATCTCTTGCCCAGCCTTCGGCTTCCTCGCAAATCTGATGAATACGAGCTTCTGGTTTAATATAAGCAAACAGCATTCCTTGATTTGATTGTTGAGCAGCTTTTTCCATAGCTTTTGCTCTGCTTTGAACGAGTTTAATCCCAGACTCGTAATCTATGGCCCCTGAGAAAATCAAGGCAGTCAATTCACCAAGGCTATAACCTCCAACGGCTCTGCAAGTTTCCAAAACTTTGGGTCGTTCCTCAATTAATTTCTCTAAAGCAGCTAAAGAAGCAACAACAGTCGCTGGTTGATTAAACTCTGTTTTATCCAGTTCCTTTTGAGGTCCTTCTAAGCACAATTTTTTCAGATCATAATCAAGGATTTCATTAGCGATAGAGTATAATTCTCTTGCTCTAGGAAAACGCAGATATTCCCTAATCATCCCGACTTTAAGAACTCCTTGTCCTGGGAATAAAAGAACCGAGTTATCGCTGGGAAGAGTCTTCGGTTTTTCAGGCTCTTTTTGTTGGTTCACCGGTGCTGTGTCAGGATAAGGATTCGTAGCCCAGTCAGAGTCTTTCGCATCACTGAAAGTGGCAGCATCTTCAAGGAGTTTTGTAATTTCTGATGCCTTTGAATCTTCCAGACGATTATCATTTTGTGTAGATTTTACTGAAAAAGTGCGACTACACGAGGGAGACCGGTACGTGAAAGAGAGGTTAGAAACAGTTTTGCTCAAAAGCTTTCGATGAAACATGATTTATGATCACATCAACACATCACTGTTTATAAGGAGGCTGAAAGGTTTGAGGTGCGTATGATGTAACTTTTTGTGTTTTACTTTACTCTGGAATTTACAAAATACACGTGTTTTTGTGTAAAAACTAAGTAAGGAAATCACCGAAATCACTGTGTAGTTTGGTGTAGTAACAGTTAAAGCAATGTCGGTAAAGTCGACTGTAGATAATCCTCTTTATCGACTAGATACCGCGGTAAAATTCAAATTACTGTACATTACATATTTTATTTTTAGTTATAGACAAAAAGCGTACTTCTTTAAAATGATGCAAATCAATTACTTCACTGAAACTTACAAAACATGAAACAAAAACATCCCTATGCTTATTAAACATATCTGAAAACAAAGTTGAAATTGGATAGTTTGCCCAAGTCAAAACTCTTTGGTAGCATCGCAAATACGTCTTTAGTAGCATCAAAGATATTAGATTAGGTAGCATTCGCCGAATTTCCAAAACGTCAGCACATGACATAACCTCAAAAAATTAGACATACTTTCTGACCTTCCTGATTTCATAAGCTTCATAAATGTTTCAAGGATTTGTGTGTCCAATTTATTATTTGCAAACAAGTTTTATCAATTTTTAATAGAGCTATCATATTTGTTCCAGATTCAGGTAAAAAAAATTTTTAAATCAAATTTCTTGGTTTACCTATATATGAAACTTCTGTCAAACTTTAATACCTATTGCCTTTTTAAAAAGTTATTGCATTAACGTAGTGATAGAATTCGAAAATAATATTTTATTTACTTCTTAGATTATTATATATATTATATAATTTTCTAAATAAACGAACTTTAGTACTTACTGTTTCAGAAAACTTCTTTAAATAGAAGCAAATAGAAGAAAAATGGATTTTTTGTTATCCCAAGCTGGATTTAAAACGATGATCCTGTGATTTCTTCATGGTGCAAGATTAAAAACCGAAAAAATAGAAGCTCATATATTCAGATAGTAAAACTATTTTTTTAAATGTCTGTTTTTAAGACGACACAACTCCTATCCACGAAATCAAGACCTGCATGGTTTCGATTTTTAATTTTACCTATAAAAGACCGGCTTCGTTCTTATTCCACTTGCAAAGGTCGAGAAAACATGCAAAATAGGAGAACTTCAGTCTTCCTTGCCTGCTCTCTTATTTCTGGCTCTGCTCTGAGCTACATCCTGTTCAAATCAAAGGAAAATAAATTCCAATCTCTGCGGGATATTCTCGACTCGTTTATCCCAACCGTCAGTGCCGCGGTGGTAAATCTCACAGACGTTAGTGAAAATCGAATTAAATACAACTTTATCGCCGACGTGGTCGAAATTTGCGCACCAGCTGTAGTCTATATAGAAATTAGAGATCCCAAGAGAATAGATTTATTCACAGGAAAGCCAACGACCTACAACAACGGTTCCGGGTTCATAATTCGTGAAGATGGTCTCGTTCTCACGAATGCTCACGTCGTTATGAAGAGACCTAATTCCATGGTCAGGGTGCGACTTGTCGATGGTACCACTTACAACGGCGTCGTGGAAGATGTCGATCTTCAAGGAGATCTCGCGACGGTGCGTATCGACAAGAAAAATTTACCAGTAATGAAATTAGGTAGTTCAAAAAATTTAAGGCCAGGGGAATTTGTCGTGGCGATTGGCTCGCCTCTTTCCTTGAGCAACACAATCACCAGCGGAGTCGTCAGCAGTGCTAACAGACCCAGCGAAGAGTTAGGAATCCATCACACTCAAATGGGTTACATTCAGACGGATGCTGCCATTACTTTTGGTAATTCTGGTGGACCTTTGGTGAATCTCAATGGAGAGGCGATTGGTATAAACGCAATGAAGGTCACTCCGGGAATTTCGTTTGCTATTCCTATTGACTATGCTAAGGATTTTTTGAAGAAGGCTGAAGCGAAGAGAAAGGGCAAAATCACACCTATTGGACAATATGAAAATGATGAGCCTGGAAAGAAGAGGTACCTAGGAATCACAATGCTGACTCTCACTGCCGAGATTCTTTCCGATTTGCAGCACTACGCTGGGAATATTTCTCCGAATGTTAGACACGGGGTTTTGATTTGGAGAGTAATATTTGGATCCCCAGCGCATATTGGCGGCTTGAAGGCTGGAGACATCATTACTCATGCGAATGGAGAAGCTGTAACATCTGCTGGAAGTATTTATAAAGTTCTGGACAAGTCAGGTCCTGTGAATCTAATGGTTGTGAGAAATGGCCAGGTTATGCATTTGAAAATTGAACCTGAAGACTTGAACTGAAAAAAGTAGATTATCAGAATTTTTCTGTCAATTTTAAACAAAGTTCTGAATTGATAATCTTACTCGGAGTTTGACTTTGCAGGCAAAACGCGCGATTTCGAATGTGACGTAAAAATTAGACTTGATTTTTTATAATTGTGCAGAATTAAAGTAGAAATATCTCAAGACCATGAATTGAGAGTAGGATTGCTGTTATCTTAGATGTGTGAGTGTCTTCGATAAAATGTGTATTTTTCATTGTTAATTCAGAATTTAAGAAATGGTTGATAATAAATCCTTAAAATCAAGTTTAGAATTATTTTTAAATTCAGAAAAGCGTAGTAGAGAAATAAATCTGATTTTTAATTCAGAAATATAGATGGTACAGAAGCACCAGCTACATATCGAGTCATAAACAATATAGTAGAGTACAATATCTGTATCGCAGAAATACAGTGCACAAGGAACCTCTAATAAAAGGAATGATATTCACAAGTAACATTTTTGCACAATATGCTGGTAAAAAATGGACACATTCAGCAATTGAGTATCAATGCGAGTCATCGAATCGTTGACTTTTTACCTTTACACTGATGATTCGAGACTCTGTATCTCTTCTTTAAAGTCAAGCTTCCTTGAATTCGAAATGGATACACTGTGAGTTCTATATAGTTTATAGTTCATCGTGCTTTGTTTCGTTTGTGTAACTTGGCCCTGGCTACGGTGCGAAATGCTAGTCAGGATGTATTAGGACGAATTCGCAGGTAGTATGGGTACTTTCTCGTTTATTCTGAAGGAGTGGAGAACATTTCCCTTCATGGCTTCAGCCTTGCATATGAAAGTAGAACCCAGTCAACTCGGAGCCAGGGACGTAACGGCTGGTCAGAATTTTAGGTCTTTTATTGCCTGAGGTAGATCGGGTAACTTCATGTCCTTTATTTGCTGGGGGATGTTCATATTCTTCATTGCTGAAACAGCTCTTGCTGGAGCTGCCGTTATCCCCGCCTGAAAAAATCAGAATAAAGGGGTTATTAAATTTTGAATTTATTAAGTTGTATTTTTTTTAGATTGTTTGTTTAAATTTAAAAAAAAAAGACAAGACTCTTTTAAGTGTAGTTCTGTTAAATTGTTTATAGTAATGCCAGAAGGTATTAAAACGAAAGGATGATGATAAAAGTTTGACATATTTACAATAAAGGAAATAAATAAACCACAAGAGCACATACTATCTACCACTATTTTGTTAAGGAGAGGGTCCTACGAGGATAACTGGATGAGTCAAGTAATCTCGGCGTGTTATGCAAGTCCCCTAAAATTCACGTTAGACTTGATCAATGATACCGATTTCCAAAAGTGGCAGAAAGTATGTTAAGAGACATGCATAAGATTTACGAAGAACCGTTTTTTGTAAATCTTAATTTGCAGAACATAAATAGCAAGCGTTACATAATAAAAATATTTATAGAAAGACATTATGACAAATGTTCATAGAATGTTACCTCCTGCTTTTCTAATTTAGTTTGATCGTCTATCCTCGTGAGGATTTCCGTCATGTTTGTTTCCAGGACCATACCGCCCATAACTAATTCGTTGAGTATATAATGGACCTTGTCCACATGAAAAATAAGATCTAGTTCGCAAACGTTTTCGAAACATTTGTCCAATGTTTCGACAAAGACTTGAATCAAGTCTAAAATTCCAAGTTCTGACTCGGAACTGTCAACACAGAACACGAAATAAAGAGTTGCATAGTGTCGATATATCAATTTGTAATCAGATCCTCCGATAAGGCTACCGCCTTCTAAAAAATTGCACACATTGTCATCTCTCTTTGAGACCAACTGGAATGTTTCTTTTATAATTTGCTGCTGCATATCCTCGTTCTAAATAAAAAAATTTATATTCTTGAATCATAGACATTTCCACTTGATCATCGTCATTTAAATGCAAGTCAAATATTGACAAACAAAGATATTTTAAAACTGATTTAAAATATACGTTTAAAAAAAGTGAGGTTAAGTTTCTTCATAAAGGCATTAATTAAATTACCGCAAGTGAATTACGTACATAATAAAAGAATAGAATCTTTAGGGCCTAGTTTTATCTTTTTCGTACAAAATACAAAACTTGTCATGTATTAAGGAGGCACAAAGAAAAAAATCTGTTTGAATGCAAGTGGTTAGGAAGAGTTAAAAAATGTACAAAATACTTACAAAGTATTGATAAAATTTTGAAAGCCGTGGCTTTCCATGATTGTTGAAAACCAAAATAGCCTTTATCATTGTGAAAATTGATAATGATGTTCTTCTTTTCTTTTACGTTAGACTTGCAGATTCGAAAGCCTGCATATTGCTTACGTGTATTTCACTAAATGAAATTTTACTTTTTAATTAAAATTTCAACAAATCATGAATGAAATATAATGAACACTTTTAGGTCTTGACAATTGACTATTTGACATCAATCTGCAGTAACAATAAAATTACATCAATAAAAATTGACAGATCAGTCGAACGACACGGATTGTTATCTCTTTAAAAACGCGCCCGACATTACCGATAAAATTTCAGAACTTTCTGTCGGAATAGCGCGAAGTTTCAAATTAAATTTTTTTTGTTTAATTATTTGAAAGCATTAAATTACTAAAATTAATAAAAGGATTTACGAGAAAAAAAATGACATTGCTTTTAATATTCATATTTTATATCTCAATTTTTAGATTTACATGTGCTCACAGCAATATTACATACAGAATGCACTCTATAAATACTCTCTGAATGTTTACGAAACCTGGATTCATTGGAAAGTAGTTTAAAGTACCTTGCGATTAAAAAATTCCCAAGCTCATTTTTCCTAAAACTCGAAACTTTCGTTCTTAGAGAACAAAAAAGTTACAAAGTTTCATACCATTTAGTAGAGTCAAAAACGTGTATACATTCTCACACTACGTATTATTAAAATTGCATTTACCCTATTAATTTAGTCTTATATAATTTTCAATCGATTAACATCTTCTTGATATCTCCAACTTAATTTCTTTTCGTGATAATTTGATAAAACTCGCATTTCAAAAATAAATTTCTTCCTCTTCTACTCGCATTTACATTTCAGGAATTATCTTATTTTAAAAATACACAGAGTATTTTTTTATAATTGAGGGAACGATGACATAAATATTGAAACAAAATAGACCGAAGAATTATTCAGTACAAAATTGGAAAGCACTAGTGAGTACAATTTCCACAACACACTTATATAAACCGATATTTACAGAATCCGTTAGAAAATTAGTCTTCTATTAAGCTAAAACAGGAAGTCCTTTCGACTGAATACTTTTTTTCTGCGCATTTTTTTCCTAAATCACGCAAAATATTTTCTAGTAATTCCTATAAGTTAATAATTGTTCTGAACACAGTAAACTTGAGTAGCATTAACGATCCCAGACACAATACCATTTGTTTATGGAACTTGAACAGGTGTGACCTTGGGAACCACTCTTTCATCTCAAACCTGAGTATCAGCGTAATCGATTCAAATAAATTCCTATTAGTGATACATACATTGAGATTCACTTTACAAAGACCGGGTATTTAAGGATTTCTGAGATTTCACGCTCACTCATCGTTCCGATTAAAGAACACATTCGCTGATTTCAACATTATTCTCATAAGCTTTCGCTAGAAATATCAGCAACACTACTTCGTTGACAAACGAATTTTTAAAAGGTAAAAAGTAGGACGCAATCGCTTGGCTCTAAGGCCAGTTTTATTTTAAGGCGAATGTCTTCAATCTTAAGTCTGACAGAGGATCTTTTAAAGAACTCGCAATAAAATATACGTATCGTGTGGTGAAAATATTTCAACTCACTCTAAAAGAAAATAAGTACAAAATAAATAAATCATGAGATTCTTAAAGTGAAGAATTTTCCATAAATTATAATTTTTTTTTTTTACAAACGATTGAATATCACTTTTAGTCACGCACCTTAGAAAACCTTTGGAATTCTTTTTTCGTTTTTTTTTTAAATGTGTTTTTCGCCCATTTGGTCGATATTTAGCCAACAAATTTTAAAATATTTCACTTTTAATCACACAACCAGTTTTACGTTTTCACGTTTTTTGGAACACTACAAAAAACAGCAGAGAGTGATAGCAATTATTCTAATTCTTGACAATCACTCTGCTATAAATTCCAATACACTGATAATCATTCAATAATTTTTTTAATGGAATGTCGTAAATGATAATTACTCAAGGTTCTTTTAAGTTTTATAAAAATATGATAAAATTCTACGCAGTAGCTTAATCATTGTTATTAATACCATTATTTATAAAAAATTCGTGCTTTAATGAAGTAGAATTTCAGAATACATAACGCCTTTGTTTTCAAAAGCCAATCACTGTATGAAACTACAGCGATACAAATCATCATCCCTAGTTCATTTATTCGGCTTTATAAAAAAAAAATACAAATGATCGTGTGCATCTTTGAGATTCTCCATAATTTTCACAAGATGTAATCTTTTCAATTTGTTGTTGAAACAAATTCATGATACAACTTTTACTAGAAGCAACCTATAAAACATTGTCAGATCATTTGCTTAAATCTAAATGGAAAAATACAATTCTCTATAAACGCATGGTCTCGGACAAAAAACGAAGACCTATTCACAACCGCGGACCAAAAAACCTATTGACTTTTATTAGGTCGCGTAGGTAATAATCTTTGAGCTTATTATTATCTCAATCTCAAGCATATTATTATTTTTAAAGATTCCTCAACCACCCTGAATCAAAGGAATAAAATAATCCGTAAACAGGTCGTGGAAAATTTTTTCAAGTTTGTATTTTAAGACTCGCATTAGATACAATTTCGCTGAGACTTGATTGATAACTATTTGAACGTATTAGATTTCGTTGCGCGTTATATGTTTACTTTTAATAAAAAATCAAAGACTGGATAGACTTCTTTCCAGACAACAGTTGCAAATAAAAAATCTCTTCCTATTTTGTTTTATTTTTGAAACGAAATAGGTAGAGAGTCTTGTTTTCAAAACGGTTCTTGGTGAAGAGCAGCTTGATATTCGATTCAATTGCACATGTTACCAGGTTTTTTCTTGACGATGTAGTAACCTATATTTCCTCTGCCTCTGACCTTAGTCACTTTCTTCTCCTCAGAACTGTGGTTTGAAATACTACAAGTGACGTTCGAGTCACTGACTTTACTCCAGGTAGTGTACATGTTTGCAGGATTGACTTTGTGAGCCGTGATGACACTTTTAAGCACACAGACGTCCGCCTTTCGGGGCACGTAACTGAAGCCCGGATGATTTACTGGTCGTAATTTCGCCCGCTTCGCACACACTCCTGTGATGTAAACATCTTCGAGATGAAGAATTGGACTACTGAGAGCTTCCTTGTAAAGTTTCGAGACCACGTCAATGCTCATGACGTATGCTGTACCAGATAAATAGTTTGGATAGGTTTTTTCCGAGTACATGTACTTTGGTGTGTACCTGTTTCAAATTTTTAATTATAAATTTTTTGAAATTAATATTTCATTTGACTATGAATTTAAATATCTCAAAGAGTCATTCCATGCAATGACCGATCATATAATCAATGAAAGAGAAGACTCAGACATGAACTGTAAATTGCCTAACCTTAACTTTCCGGCTCGTAGACCGATTTCATATGAAATATCAACAATTTTGTACATTGAAGAAGCCAAAACCATAAAATATCTATAAATATTGTAATATTAAGTATCTTAATAAAGGAGCCCGCACAAGGAACTAGTCATAATGGGTCAAAATTTTTTTGGCAAATTTCTTCTATTTTTATGAACTAAAAATAAATTAATATCAGTAAAATCCACCGATTTACTACTCCTCGAAATCATTCAATATTAAGTTTAACTCAGAAAATACGATTTTAACCTTTAGAGGACGGGAAAATTTTTGTTCAAATCGAGTTTTCATTTGACCAAAAATTTATATACAATTTCAACAGATAACTCATTTTAAGTCCCCAACCTGACAGATGATCGATATGTCGACCACCCCCGTCCTATAAAGGTTAAAAGTATTTTTGGAAAAGTAATTATTTAAACAAATTATATTTGTTTAAACAATTAAAAAGTGATTAATGTATTCTTTCTATACACTATACAGTCAGAAACATAATTGTATGTGTTCTATTTTATTTCATTTTTTTAATTATCGAAAAAAACTGCTTGAGCAAATAAAGATTGTTTAAACAAATAGAAATTTATTAAACATTAAAAGAAATGTATCAAAATTATGTAATTATTCAACAAAACATAGCATAGGATACTAATTTGAAAGGAAAGTTGATATCTCTGTCTCAATTTTTAGAAATTTTGAAAATAGACAATAAATAATTGTTTAAATAATTACATGTTTATAGAAAAATTTACTACTCCAAACAATGAAAAACAATCACATTTCAATCAGAAAATACGATTATTTTTTACACTTTTTGGGAATAAATAATTGTTTAAATAATTGACTAGTAGTGACTCCTCTTCAATCCCTAAAAAACTTGGCATGTTTCGATCAAATGAAGTATGAGTTCAATTTTTCGAAAATTCAAAATTTCTTCATGTTAATTAAATGGGATTTTGAAGTGACCAGTGGCACGTGTTAATATTCAAAGTTTGAAAAAAAATACGGATTTTCTTTCTTCGAAAATGGAAACTTTTGAGGGGGTGTCTTGCCCTGTAGCTCGAAAAGCGTTTTTTGGACCACCCTAATATATATGTGTGTGTGTGTGTGTATTAGGCCTGTTCAGAAAAGTGAGATTTTTTATTTTTATGGCTCCAGTTGATTCGATCGATAGCTATTGACATTAGG
>JBAGKK010476705.1:0-17214 GCA_037177015.1 Euceroptres primus
GACTATATACGCGCTCCTGAATTGGGTCGATGACACTCTACCCCCGAGCCGTGCCGTCAATCCGTTAGTCAGTGTAAGAAATCAGTCGGTAATTCGTGACGTCATTATGTATCACATACCCTTAAAAACGTGATTTCTGAAATGCAGAACAAGCCTGTTCTTACATGCTTTTACCAATTTACTTCAAACTTTTTTTATAGTAGGATGTCATCATATCGTAAATTTATTTTGTCAGAAATTGAACTATATTGATTTCAACCGAAAATAAAAATTTTTATGCGTTTTTTAGTGATTTTTGGCATGCAGACGCACCTATGCAGCCAAAACAAATCGATCGATTTTCATGAAATTTTACAGAAATATTGCAAATAAAGTGTACACATACCGCTTTTTCAGGAAAAAGTGATTACTTCTATAATACCCATATGTAAATAAATAAAAAAATATTTTCATCAATAAATTTTTATTTAAAATTACAGAGAAGAGAACTTAATATTTCAAAATAGAAGTTTATTAATACAAGATAATGAGACAATTGATAACATTATTTGCTTTAATAATAATAATAAATCTTATTTAATTTATATGGTATAATGTTTATTAAACTTTAATCTTGTAAAAGAAAAAGTTATGCGAACAAAGAAGAAAGATATATTGAAAAGAATGTTGGTAATATATAACAATAATAATAAAAATTTGAATGTCAATGAGCTGCATAAATTGTTTAATTTTAATAAGATGTTAGAAAATACAAATGACGTTATTAATAGTTTACATGAATATTCTGAAGAATTAAAAAATTTATTAATACTTCCAGTAATAAACAGTAAAATTTGTAAATTATGCAAAAATGTTGAAACACATTTATGTGAATGTAATTCAATATCTGTGTCCAAAGATTAGAATAGTTCATCAATAAAACTGATAGATTTAGTTGATTTTGAAAACAAGAAACGTGTGGAAATTAATGAAATATGTGACCATTGAAAAAATAAAAATAAAGTAAAAAAAAATAAATAAAATAAAGTAAAAATAAAATTATACTAAAAGAAATTACAAAACCAAACAATATTATTATTGTAAAATTAGAATCAGTAATTAATACTATCAAAGTTAACGATGTGTCAGAGCAAAAATAAATATTAAGGGAAGTGATTATGTATTAAAAGCTGCATTAAAGTATAACCATGAATATAAATTTTATAGTAGACTGGAAAGAAATAATGAATGGAAAATATAGAAAAATTGAATGACCACGAGGATAAATAAATATTCAATTCATATTATTAACAAAGAAAAATTACATTTAATATTTGTATAATGCATATCATTAATATTGAAGTAATATTTAAAAACTATTGGTTTTAAATTTAATTTTAAAATGTGACTAATTGTAGAAATTATATGTTGCACATATTATTTTTAAAAAAGAATGAAATCCTACCAAAAGCACTGCGTGTGAAAAAAACGTCGCATTAATATTTTCTTAATTTAAATTAAAGGTACAAGTTAAATTTGTGAAATAACGAAATAAAGCTAAGTACTAAAATAATAGAAAATTATTTTTATATCAGTATTTTATAATACATGTAAACATGTTATAACATAAAAAATTAATTATCGTATTAATTATTAAAGTAATTTAATATATAAAATTTTCGTTTTCTATAAATTAGAGAAAGAAAAGAAATTTTTGAACACATTTGGCGGGCGTGTAATATTACAACGATAAGCCCGCCAAATGTGTTTAAAAACTTTTGGTTTTATTAAATTATTATTTATTAACTTATAAACGACATTGAAATAAATTATTAATTTAAAAATATTTAAGGTTGAAAGTTGATCTTTGACAATGAAACGATTTATTGTAATAGTGAGAAAATTTTAATTAAACGAATTAAAATTTTTCGAGCTTGTCACCATTACAAAGCTTCCTTTATTAGAAAGCAAAATAAAATACTAATATTTTTCCTAAAATTTAAAAAGTTAGTACACTGAAATCTCTGTTGAAGACGTCTCAGGAAACAACTTCCAGGAATTTGTTTCTGAGTGAGAAAAATCAAACTGAAATAGTTCTTACGGCCCTGTCTTGTTTGCGTTAGAGAGACCTCGATTTAGGCGAAGGCCTTTCAGGCAACCTCCAAAACCCGCCATAAATCGAGGTTTCAGTGTATCAAAAAATAATAGAATTAAAAAAGTTTTAACAATTTCATCAATCTTGCAGATTAATGGGATTGTAGAAAATTTCAATTTCTTGAAACACAAATAGTTTTAAGTTTGAAAACGAATTTTGGAAGATCCAATAGATTTAGGTGATCTTAAAGTCATTTTAAAAGATGGTAATTGAGATATTCTCCAAACTTTTATTAACTCTAAGATAATGATCCTGAGCATGCAAGAAATTACAAGAATAAGTTTGTTCCAATCTGATATATGAGAAATCTATATTGCAAGCGATTTTAAATTTAATCTTACAAAAATATGTTTTTAAAATAGTTTCTGGATTGATTAAACTTATTAGGACAAAAATAAATAGCTAGAAATAAATTACACAAAATAAATTAATAAACTTCATTTAACAAAAGAGACACCATCAAAAATAATGACTGGCAGGTCGTCAAAATTTTTTATTTTCTAAACTTGCAACAATTTACAAAAGGTAATCCCTCAATTATCACTTGCTGTAACTCAGGCATATCTAACCATTAGCCTGCCACTTAGACCTCGTGCTAATATTTTGCAGCAGCGCTGTTCTGGCTGGTCTACTGCCAATTTCACTAAACCAAGCATTCTGCTCTTACACACTTTCAAAACAGTACCATTTTCTATCGTATTGATAAGCTTTTATAAATAAAGCTACTTTAGTTTTATTAAATCGAAAATGTATTAATTTTGAATCTATGATTATTTTTTTATTATAGAGGACTACCAAATGTACTTCTAAATTTGAGAAATATCATTTGAGTTACTGTTATTGTGAAAACACTTGTTTCGCAAGATACGTTTGTTGGAAAAGATGGAAAAGGCCCAGAGATTTAAGGCAGATTGAATAATAAATGTTCCTCCCACTGCTTCGAGAAATTCTGGGATTTCCCTAACGATTTCTCAAACACTACCTGTGAATAAAGTGTTTACAGGTTGTTCATTTGCTGTTCATCACTGTTTTCTGGGCATTTTGACAAGCGTGGCAACTGGATGAATAACGTGACATTGGTACTTGGACCATTAGTCACGCCTCTATGGCTAATAGCAAATCATGCAAATCAGTGTTTCGTACAGTTTCCAATACTGTAATGCAGAGAAGTTTGATTTCAAATAACTTTTAAATGAATGAACAATTTGTAAACCATAAGAAAATGATAAATAATTTGAATAAATTTTGCAAGTGAAGTCAATAAATTAGAGTCAGATTATATATTATAAATAGAACTGTATTTACGTAGGTAGCACGATTGTATCAAAAGATGGGTTCACTGAATAGATGAAGTCTTACGGTGAATAACTTAACAGATTTACAGAATTATCTCACTGCGATCCAGTAGACAAGAGAGCTAATAAAATGCTCGTTGCTCCCACGGAGAATACGTAATTAAAAGCGGGCGTCAAGGTTTTGAGAATGTAAAACGACGAGAGAATGACGATGGCCAAAAAGAGTGCATTGTTGAAGAAAATGGAGAACGTCGTAGCTTCATAATCAGCTACTTCGTTCTTCTTCCACAGAATCCTGGAAAAAAGGAAGATAGAATGTAAAAACATGGTGATTTCTAAAAGAAAAAAATATGGCACAGTGATCCTTTCCGAACAGCATAAATTAAACCCAAACACACCAATTTTAAACGCTCAATAATTCACGAAGAGAAACTATCAGAGTCCTTGAATTCTTGTGAGAATTTTTCCCATATGAATAGAAGTCTGCTCAAATTAATTAAATATACGTATTCTGCTTGGGTTGAAAACAATTGCAAAGAGAAGAAGAATTTAAGAATGTACCTCTCGTCCTTTTCTTTCTTGCTCATTTTCTTATCCTCAGACAATTTTCGGCTCATTTCGCGAGTGACTGCATCTTCCCGCTTTACTGCAATCTGTAAATCATAAAATTTAGTTATATAAATATTAAAGAGCAATTCAAGTTGAAATATTTTAATTAATATTTAATATTGTTATTTAATATTTTCAAAAATTAATTACCTTATGCTTCAAGACGAATTTTGTATTTTTGTAAGCTATCGCAAGGGCGTAAGTACTCGCTAAGGTTACTAGGACGAAGGAAATCAAATTGGCGTACAGATCGATGAGATGTATCCGCCAGAAAAGCCCTGAAATCAATTAGCAATTTAGATATGTAGAAATGTAAATAATACGTTTTATGTTTAATGAAAAGTAAGTTATTACAAATTAATATTTATTAAATAATTAAACGATGCTAGTAATTAATGTTGATTTTTAAAACTTTGATTAAAAAAAAAGGGAAATAATAATGACAATTATTCTTTTAAAAAAATCAAATATTCAAGTGACGTTACTGACCTACAATAATTCTTTCCATATTGATCTGTATATTATTCTCAATTAAACATAATGTTCAAATTTTAATTGAGGAAAAGATCAGCAAGTGAAATTTAAACAATGCTATTGTAAAGCTTTTGTTTTAATAGCAACTTTTATATTGTTTATTATTATTTTTAAGGTGAGACAAAACCTCAACCTCATAGTAATAATAAACATTAAGAGTAAGGAACAAGAATAACTAAGTAAATATTATTAATACATAATCATTATTTTAATATAATTTATATATCTTATAAAATAACTATAAAAAATATGATGAGTAAACTTAACCTCAAAATTTTACCCCGAAAAATATCGTAAGCGATGACTTAAGAAGTTAGTCAATTGAATTAAGACAATTGACTTGTACATTCAAGTGTTGAATGGAATAAAAAGTACTCTTAAAAATGTTGTAAATGTTTAAATATTCACTTACAGATGGGAATTGCTGAAACGATGAAAGCATTGCCATAAAACAATGCAGAAGATTTCGTCGAAACGTTTCTCGAGAAGTCTTGAAGTAAGAGTTCCTCTTCTTTTGTAAATGCTTTCGATTTTCCAGACATTGTGTTGGGCTTCCTTTGCTTGATTTTGTTATCACACTGAAATAGACTACTGAGAGGAAATCAGCACTCGTGGAGAAATTGTCCCCAATTGTCTCTGACAACTGATGACGAGAACAACGCGCACGCGTAAAACTTGTATGTTGGAAGCGCGATGACAACGTGTCAGAGGAAACGTCATTCTGTAAGCAGTAGTACCAACTTATTGACATTTAAAATCATTTCAGTTTTTAAACTAGAGTACGATTTACGAAAACGTAATCAAAAAATGGTTTTAAAATAAACAATTTAACAAAAATTATTTATACAGTCTTTAATTCCGTACTGCAAAAATAATAATTTGTTCCTTTTGGAAAAATGATTTTCCAGTTTAAAGAATTTGACGCTTTTATGTTGTCAGTACTGAAAATTCAAAATTTGTGTAATGTTAAAAACGTGATATAACCCATACTGAAAAATAAGGCTTTTTTAGGATTTTTTTCTCCGCTACTAATAAAGCAACAAAAAAATGGTTTTAAAGGTTTATCCTATATGTCATTAAGTATTCAAAACAATTTTCTTTTTTTTATTTAATACAAAATGGCGGCGTAAAGTAGCTAAAGCGAAACCATGTTTTTCAATTTGGTGGGCAGTATAACTCGAGCAATTTCCCTCCGGTTGACTTGAAATTTTAACTGTAGCTTCTTAGGTAGATTATCTAAAGCAGTACACACGATTTTGACGATTGATTACCAATAATATTTTTTATAAACAAATTAAGGTCGATTTTTTACCGAAATTTTTTTTCAAACTGCTGCTATTTTGCATAAAATAAATGTTTTTAAATAATCTTGCGTACTGCTTTAGATATTCTAGCTAAGAAGCTGCAGGTAAAATTTCAAGTCAATCGGATTAAAATTGCTCGAGTTATACTGCCCACCAAATTGAAAAACATGGTTTCGCTTTAGCTACTCTTACGCCGCCATTTTGTATTACATAAAAAAAGAAAAATTATTTTGTATACCTAATGACATATAGAATAAACCCTTAAAACCATTTTTTTGTTGCTTCATTAGTAGCAGAGAAAAAAATTCCTAAAGAAAGCCTCATTTTTTCAGTACGTCAAGGTGATATAACCCCTTAATCAGAAGATTAAACTGATGATTTATTAGTGTTCATTCCGAATTTATCAATCTCAGGAATTATTTATTTTTAAATATTTTTTATTAAAAATAAATTTTTAATCCAGCCAGTAATATAAGAGATAAGATAATTGCATCTTCGTCGTATACATATTATTCTTTATAAGATATCTATGATTTCCAAGATAACATTGTGTATATCGTTTTATGATTTTTAAAATTTTTTATAACGTTATATATTTTTTATTTTTATACTTATATTTTTTAACAAAAATGTAAGAAGACAGATGAGTAAAAACTTTTCAAATTAACAATTATGAAGTATAATATGCAAATTTTAAATATTAATTAATTTTAATTTATAATTCGTATACCTAATTGTAATGATTATATAATACTATATAATTTAATAATTTGAATGTTTAACATGTTGCAAGTTGGGGATGCAGTATTATTTTTTATTACTAAATGGCGTTATAAGTTCATAATTCCATTCGTTACACCGTATATGTATGTAAAGTTGAAAAAACTACGAGTGTTGGACGTAATTTTATTAAAGTAGTCCAGCCGCTGAGGCCGGCGTTTAACACTTCTTTTTTATTTCACAAAATGAAAGAGAAATGTAAAAAATAAAATATTTATTTTCTATCAATGAAATTTAATTACATTTTTTCTAATTATTCTTATTTTAATTTCAGATCACTATTTGAAAAAATTATGGATAATCATGGTTTTCTAGATCAAGACAAATTTCATTCATGGATAGAATCAATAATTTTAAAAACAATAAATACTTTGCCTAAAGTTCCAGGGGGACGTTTATTACAAACTTCTTCCTTTAGTAAGAGTTATGTTGTAAGTAAACAATTCAAAAAAATTAATTTATTTTAGACTAAACTGGCGATCTAATTAATTCAGTTAATTTACTTGTAATTGTTAAAGTGGTAAAGTTTGAAATGGATCGATAAATATCCTGAGCTTCCAGCAGGAAGCCAAAATAATTTTAAAAATTCGTTTTCTTCAGAGTTTTGAAAAAATATTATAATTTTTTTTTCTTAATACTCATTCATAATTTTTTTTTCAATTTACGTAAATTTGAGTAGATTTTTAAAATTGGACTTTATCTAGGAGAAAATTTCATTTATGTGGACCTCTTAAAATAAAAAATTCTGGAAGATTTACAAATTCTTTTGAGCTTTTGAAAACTTTCTTGCATTTAAAATATACCTTTAAAAAATGTTGCACAAAACTGGATTTGATTTCTAAAATTTGTCATTCGATCCAGCCTAATAATTATGTACTTCTAATTTTATAATTTCTTACTTTGCAGATAACTGTCACCAAAAGTGGACCAGCATCTACATTCAAAATAATGATTTCTGAAGAGGAGTCAATCGACTTGGATGTTGTCGGATGTTTGGGCTTTTTTAGTTTACTACCCCGAGGTTACAGACGTTTTCACGGGGTATTTATTATTTATTAATATTATAATATTTATTTAATTTTATATTTTCTATTAATTAAAATAATTTTTATTTAAAAGATGTTTTTAGCTGTGCCAAAGCATCTACCTGGGTGAGATGGAAATCTCTTGTGGCGAACAAGTTTTTATGAGCAGGAAAAAAAACTTCTTCAAGGACCTGTGAAAAATGTTATCCGACTCTTAAAAGTAACATAGAATCAAAAAATATTGTAAATAATGTTTGTTATTTTTTTATTAATTTTTTAAAATTTCATATTATTTTGATAATTTACAGAAATTGAGGGATACGGAAAAGATGATTTGTATATCTAGTTATTTTATAGAAACTCTCGCTTTACATTTTTTGAAATCACAAGAAGAATCATTCTGGAGTCTTCCACTTACTTGTTTGTTTATGTATGTGAGTATCAAAAAATATTTACTCTCAGAATAGGTATTTAATTATAGTCATAGGTATAATTCTTAAAAATTTAGGTATAAGTAATTTTGAAAAAGTAAATTTGTTTAGATGCTGAGAGATCTTATGGAATCAATACAGGATCAGAATATTCCATTTTATTGGTGTAGGAATTTCAATCTGCTGGAAAATGTACCTCCAGTTTCACTTCAAAATACTGCTTCTCGATTGAGATATATTGTGTCGGAAATAGAAAAAAAAATCCAGAAGGAACCTCATATTATTGCGACATTCATTTGTAAGTAGGATCCTGCAATTCTAATGTTATAAAGTAGATTAGAAGTATAAATCTATGTATTATAAAATAGACTTCTGATATTTTATAAATTTTCAAAATAAGAAAACATAAATTTCTTGATGTTTCAGTAAAAGAAGAAGAACTTAAAGAGTTCAAGCGCCAAATTAAAGGAAATAAATGGCCACACTTCGATGAACTGTGCCTGATTTTGATAGTTATTTATATTGTCAATAATGGAGAGGTTTTTATCTGGTTCTGTTAATTTTTTCTTACTTTTGCTACATTAAGCGAGAGGTTATTTGCGTGTGCGTGATTTTGTTTCTTGGATATATTTTCAGTAATGGAGAAAAAACAACACCGGAAGTGGGTCCCTAGTAAAATATTAAATATCAGAAGATTGAGTTTACTATTATTATATAAAAAGTATTTTTGTAATGTAAATTTTAATATAGTGTGAAAAAGTATTAGTTTACAATATCAACTGTAGTAGTTTTATTACAATAAAAAATCTGAGTTCTATCTTTACGGCAGATGACTTTTATTGGAAAAATCCCATTTTTCAAGGCAGTTGCAACATTTTCTTTTTCTTTCAAGAAGAAGCAAAAATTATTTAAGTGTAATAAAATTAAACTGAAGCCTGCGATTTGCTAAATTGTGTTTTTAAAACAACAATCAAGACAATATTGAATGTAAACTGACAAGACAACAACATCAAGACAATACTGAATGTAAAATTAGAGCATTTTATTTGTATAGGTATCAACCACATAAAAGAACTCTACTCGATTATGTACAAAATTCGTCAATTCAGCCATTGACTCACAGAACTTGATCTTAATTTACAAAATAAAGTTCTGTCGTAAACTAAAAAGATACATTATTTCCCTGGTTTACATCAACTTTCATTCAAAAACAAACAAAAAATTCGAAAAAATGCACTATACGTCTTTATATAATAATAATGAGTAATTTAACAATAAGTACAATAAATAGATAGGATGTTGTAATGACTCACTCCAATCAAATTACCTCTCCACAGCTTGTAAGGGAAATTCAGTTTATATCTTATATAAATAAACGAACATTCAATTTCTTTTTCATCATCGAATTTTCAAGTTCCTCTCATAAAAGTCTATTGTATAAAGTCCGGGTCTCGAATCTGTCACATTAATGGAGAATATATTGTGCCAAATTATTTAGATGGACAATGTATTGTGTGATTCGCTAATAATTATTAACGACATGACTCAATAAACATTTTTCATTTTAAAGCCTTCTGTACTCGTCTCGTTGTTGAGGTGAAGAATTCTCATAGAAATAGGAGTATATAAATGGCAAGATAGCAGCCAGAGCCAAACACAAGCCCACAATTGGCCGATACCACACCCAAGCAAATCCAATGACTAGCAAACTTATCGACATTGAAACAGACAAACTGAGAGACTCTAGGGCTATTAAACTATGCAAGAGGTTTGAATTCAGGATTATTGTTTTCAGGATGTTCGCCATGTAACTTGCTGCCACGAAGAGCAGAAACCATCCCAAACCTCTGTAAAAAACAAGTAAATAATTAATGGGATTTAAGGGGGTAAAAAAAGAATTTAATTTTAAAAGAAAAGAGCAGAAAAAAGACTAACCTGATTTTCCAGGTTCTCCAATAATTATGAACGTGCTCAAGATGAAACATTTGATCCATTGTTAATTTGTGCTTTCTCTGAAGCAAAATTTCTTCTCCGTGAGAGGTGATATAAGGTTCTATTCTTCCATCCACAAGCATTCCGACTACAGAATAAACTTCTCCCGCCTTTCCTGCATATGAAAACTGAATTCGAATATCTCCAACCTGAAAAAATAATTTTAAGATAACTGCATTTCAGTGAATTTAAAACCTAAGCTTGAAACTCTTCGAAATTTGAAGCATAAAAAAGTGGAGTAATTAATCCTATAGGTACTTTTTTTTGTAATCTACCTTCGGATTCCACAAGTCTTCGCTATGATAATAAAGTCCTGAATGCATTTTGATGTCTTTTCGTTCGGGTCTTTCGTCACTGGTAATTTCCACGTAATCATCGAATTTCTTCTTTAATTCAGTACCGAAAATAAAAGCTCCAATTTTAACTTCATCTGCAATTTGCATTTGACTTTTTATTATCATTTCTGTTGGGTTCTCGTGTCCAAAGCTTATGTAGAAATGATCGGAATCTATCAATTTGTCTTTCCATTCTGTGGTGTAGTAGTAATCGTCAACCGAATCATATCTGAAATCGATATAAGAAAGAAAAATATTAAAATATGAAAAAGAATTAAAATCTTGAAAAACCGTTAAGCTTTCTATACTTCTAACCTTTCTTCTCTAATTTCGACCCATTGGAACATTTGCACTCTTCTTTTTAATTTAATGCTATCAACAATGATTCCATACTCTGGTTCGGTTAAAGGTTCCGACACTTCTAAAGGTCCTGATAAATAAACCAAACGGCCCTCATATTCAGTCTGAAGCTCTGTTGATTCAGAGAGCACGACGACATTATTTAAAGCTTCGTCTAGAGAGTGTGCTACTTTTACTGCTTTACCCTGCAAAACAAAAAAAATTCCAGACAAAATTGTAAATTTTCATTATTTTGTGAATTTACTTATATTTACCTCATTCCAAAAAAGGAGACACATGCCAATTGCGAAGAGAATAGAGCCAATAATAGCAGTGATCCATGATTCTTTTAATTGCTCCGAAACTGTCATTGAAGGATGATTAAGACTTGGCCTAATATCTCGATTTGGGTGTCTTTGATGATTAGCATGTGTTTCATGAATTGGGCCATTTTGCTGTATTTATCAAATGCAAAAACTTTTTATATACAATTTACTATGAACAGATTCAATTTTTATAAGAAAATATTTTTTTCTAATCTTAGAGAAGAAGTTTCAACAATGACTGAATTGATTTGAAAAACTTTCAGTTGTTTTAAGAATCTTTTTTTGTTTGAAAAAATCGTGAAAGAATTAAAAACTTCAAAATGAATTTATTCTAAAAGTAATTTAAATTATTTCTTTTAAGTTAATAAAATTAATGAAATATCCAAACAATTTTTTAACAATTAGAATACATAGAAACTTTTGAATTTCTTGCTTATTTGACATTGTATTAAGCCATTCAGAAAGATCTTAATTTTTGTTCAAAAAATAATAAATAATTTTAACATAGTAAGAAACAAAAAATTAAATTCTTTTTGAATTATTATTATTAGAAAACCTAACATCTTAATTATGAATATTGTATAAATATTTGAATTAGGTAATGATTTCTAAAATTGAACACATCATAAGTATACCTAGATTCTATAGATAATAACCAAAATATTTATTTTGTACAGGATTAAAAAATGTTAAGTATTTCTCCACTAAAATTATTGGAAAAAAATCTGCATAGATACCAAAATTGGAGCTCTAAAAATAATCCCTTACACCGGAATAATTATATACCTATTTATACATTAGTAAACATGTAAGATTTATAGGATTTATTTTAGAATCCTACACAATACTTACATTTGCTCGTTGCATTTTGACGTTAAATAAATTTTATTCCGAGCTTTACACTAATCACTGATAATTATAATACCGCAAATTCACACTGTTTAACTGCATTTCGAAGAAATTCCGTGATGCAAAAATGTAAAATATTTATTTTCATTTTTTGAACAAAAATGACAGCTTTCTACTGTTTTCTGTTTTGCTTTGGACGTCTTGCAAATACATAATCTGTCAGTAAAAGCAGAGATGAAGTGGGGAGATTGACAACCCCGCATTTATTTTCGGCTGATTTTTCGCAGCACCTCCAGTTTACATTAGGCTTTTGGGAACTAAATTGAAAGGTTCACGATGCTCGTTGAAAAGGTAAAACAGGAGGGCAGTTTAGTCAGGTCAAAGATATTAGCTTCCTCCTACCTCATCCCTGATGGTAAAATAAATTATTTAGACATCTTTCTTATCGACTTTAAGCGCGAAACTCAAACTTCAGGAGCTTTCTTTTATACTAGGAAATTGATGCTAAATAATTACTATTCAGTTTGGACAGGAAGATAAAAAGTAAAATCTACAAAATTCTGTTCAGGA
The DNA here is from genome assembly GCA_037177015.1 of Euceroptres primus. Taxonomy (NCBI): domain Eukaryota; kingdom Metazoa; phylum Arthropoda; class Insecta; order Hymenoptera; family Figitidae; genus Euceroptres; species Euceroptres primus. The sequence goes on from JBAGKK010476705.1 coordinate 12,524, forward strand.
ACTGAGTTTACTGAAGAATGTGATTGGTTTAATGGAAACTTGTGGACAACCAGGGTCAACGAAATTAACTTGTGTTGTGGCATTTCCCCCACCACAAAAAATTGCCAGCTCTTTTGTTGGCAACTCCCGATTCATCGGCATTGACCAATCAGAATAGTCCACGATAAGCTTTGAACGAGGTGGTATACGCGGAGAGCTTCTGACTTTATTTGGTGAAAATTTGTAGATGAGTAGACGAATGTGTTGCTTCCACAACGTTTTCGAAAAGTAATAACGTGCAGAACCTCCCTTCGATTCATAGGAAGTCAACGAAAATGTGGCACGGTAAGTAAAAAAAAATTTTTTCTTGTTTGCTGATTCTCACGATTTACACCGGCTTCCTTCTTTGAAGCGTGTTTGCTCCGGTATCAAACTTTATTTAAAAAATGTATTGAAAATTAAACAATGAAAGAATATTCACTATTATAATATAATGGCATTAATTTTTGTTTGAGAATGATTTATAGCATTCTTACATTTAACTTTTTTTTTTGGCTCCGGCTTCAAGTTTATTTTTAAATTGATTGAAGAATAAATCTTTTTAAAAAAGAATTAATACTTGTTTTATACTCGGTAGTAACTTTTTATATTATTTAGTTTATATTGCACGGAAGAAACATTATAATTGTAAAAATTCCCTAACTTTTTTGATAACTAAATAATTATTTTGTTTTAATTTTGTATGCATGGTGAAATTAATCATTTTTTCCCCTTATTATATAGAATGGACGATTTTGGTGTTGGGGATATTGTCAGGAGTTCACTGTATGTATTCAAATACGGATGTTGTTGAATTGAAGCCCAGCAACTTTGATAACCAAGTATTAAATAGCGATAGCGTCTGGATCGTGGAATTTTATGCACCATGGTGTGGACACTGTCAGCAATTAAAACCAGAATACGAAAAAGCTGCCACGGCATTAAAGGTAAATCCTATTAATTCTAACTAGACAAATTTATTCTAAATTTGTTTTCCGTCTATTCGGAAGTATAAAAAAAAATATTTTGCAAATAATCATCAATTTAATAATAATTATTGAATGCATTCTCTTCCTTTCAGGGTGTCGTAAAAGTTGGTGCCGTAAATGCTGACGACCACAAATCATTGGGAGGAAAATACAACATTCGTGGCTTTCCGACTATAAAAATTTTTGGCGGCAGTAAAACAGATCCAGAAGATTACAATGGACCACGAACAGCCGCTGGCATTGTAGATGCTGCATTGAATGCTGCCTCGCAAAAAGTTCGCGGTGTCTTGGGCGGTAAAAAGAGTGGTGGAAGCAAGGTTAATATTTTGAATTTTATACTCTCTGAACGATATCCAGGATATTTAAACCCAATTTATTTAAATAAGTTATGGAATAAATAAGTAATAATTATAGTAAATCTTTCTTTGCAGTCCCAATCCAAAGACTCTAAAGACGTTGTCGAACTGACCGATGAAAATTTTGACAAATTGGTTCTTGGATCAGAAGATATGTGGTTAGTCGAATTTTACGCTCCTTGGTGTGGCCACTGTAAAAACTTGGCACCCCATTGGGCAACTGCTGCTACAGAACTCAAGGGCAAAGTCAAGCTAGGTGCCCTGGATGCTACTGCAAATACAATCAAGGTTACACTCTAAAATCTTCTGCAAGTTGTTAATGTTTTTAAATTTTCTTTAAAATTACTTTTGTATATTGTAGGCAAGCGAGTATGGAATAAACAGCTATCCGACAATTAAGTACTTCCCAACGGGCAAAAAAGACTCGGAATCTGCAGCCGAATACGACGGAGGTCGTACTGGCAGTGACATTGTTAACTGGGCTCTTGAAAAATTGACTGAAAGCATTCCAGCTCCAGAAGTTACACAAATCACAGGCGAATCGAGTTTGAGGGAAGCCTGCGAAGATAAACCTCTCTGCATCGTTTCAGTCTTACCTCACATTCTGGATTGTCAGTCTGATTGCAGAAATGGATACTTGAATATACTAAAATCTCTCGGCGAAAAGTACAAAAAGAAGATGTGGGGGTAAATAATTTTGTTAAACTTCAACATTTTCTAATAAGTTTAAAAATTGACTGAAAAGTTTTGAAATATATTCCTAAATTAATTCTCTTTTATTCTTTATAGATGGGTTTGGGCGGAAGCTGGCGCTCAAATGAACGTTGAAGAAGCTTTGGAAATTGGGGGATTCGGTTATCCTGCTTTAGCTGCAGTAAATATTAAGAAGATGAAATACTCCCTTCTTAAAGGAAGTTTCTCCTACGATGGCATCAATGAATTCCTTAGAGATTTAAGTTACGGACGTGGAAGCACTGCTCCTTTAAAAGGAACTCAACTTCCGAAGATTTACGAAACGGAACCTTGGGACGGAAAAGATGCCGAGCCACCACAAGAAGAAGAAATTGATCTCAGTGATGTAGACTTAGACGAGAAAGACGAACTCTAAACAGATAAGTCTGAAGAGACTGATCATTTTTTTTACAAAGGCATGGTAGATGTATGAAATATTGTGAATGAACTTTCATTTGTCTAAGTTTGTGTACTTTCGTGCGCTCTGTTCCTAGTTACTGCATCACTTGTCCAGTAGTCAGTTTTCATTATTTTCAACTGAGTGTTAGGCATAACTAGGGAAGAAAAATATTGTGAAGGGCTTCGTCACAATTCCACAAATAAGTCAATTCGTGAAGGAGTCAACGATGAATTTTTTTGTGAAAGAATACATTTTTTATATATGATCATATTCCAATTTGACTCTTTAATTCCTTTTCACGATTCTAACTGCATTAATCTCTCAGTATAGAACGTCTTCGCAATTTTCTCTTTTCCAGGAAATTATTATTTGTTATTCTCTTGTATTTCTTCCAACATTGTTCAAATTTCTATGAAATTTGAAAAAGAATAAAAATACTCGGTCTAGTTTGTTATTATCATAGTTATTTTTTTTTAGTAACCAGACCGTCGAGAGATAAAAAAATTCGAAGGCGCGTCTACCTCCACTTTGCATTCCAAACTGTGAAATCATTTTAGTCTGTACATAGAATGAAATTGATTCTTGGGATGACTTTTTAAATATTAACTAGGGATATGTGAATCTAAGAGAGAAATGAAAGATGGCTAAAACTCGAGCATTTGTCTACATATCATGTTTAATATTTAAAGAGTGTTTTTTTAAAAGGACTACTTAATAATTTTCTAATGAGACTCAGAGAAATATGTTTTTAATAACTGCTTGTTTGATTCTTATTATTCTTATGCATATACGCCTGCTTTTATACGAATTATTTCAAAAACAATGCATCGTGGTTTACCGGCCAATTAACTTAGTACTTAGGGTCTTCCAATGAGCTCAAAATTATTGCAGCCCTTATGGTTAATTGCATTACACGGTTTAGTTGTAAAAATCGACTTAACAATTATTGTTTCCAAATATGCTCGATTATGATTAGGTGTTACAAATTCTCTTGTTATCGAAAGATTTCACAATAAAATATTATAAAGTATTATTGTTGCATTTTTATTTCACAGTCCTTCCTATTAAACAAATGTTGATAGTAATTAATAAACTAAAGTATAAGTCATCAATTGCATCTTTTTTAATTAAAAATTTAATATAAAAATGTAATAATAATGATTAATAATTGGTATAATTTATTATTCCAATTTAATATAATATAAATTAAAAATTTATTATATTTAAAAAATATTTTTATTTATTTTTTGGCAACTTGTTGTGGAATTTAAAAAATTAAAAATGTGTTTCTGACACAATGTGAAATGATATTTTTACTTTAATAATGCTAATATTAACAAATAAAAAATATCCAATTGTTTATTTATATCTATGGTATTTCATTGGTTAGTGGCAAATTTGATTGACCAATCAAATGTCGCCAATAGATAGGCAACATAACCTGAAAGGCGCGTGCGTATGTGCACAATATGCGCATTAGTCATATATAACCACACAAACACAATATAAACCAAAGATGAAGTAAAATGAATGGTAAAATGAGTAAAATCAAATTGTCAGTGGTGAATTTGTTGTCATTTTCTGATTGTTTTTAAACTCAGATGCCTAACTACGTGTAACAGTGAAGCTACCAGTTATCGTTGGCTGTTTAGTATTCTGTCAGTGTAAAAAGTCTGATATAAATTGAACAATACTCTGAATTTGAATCAAAATGGGAGTCATATTTCTAGAGCATATTGGGGGCTCTCGACTCTTTTCTTGCGCATCATGCGACACAAATTTGACAAACAGAGGCCAGCTGATAAGTACTCGTTTCACAGGGGCAACTGGTCGAGCTTTTCTTTTCAATAAAGTCGTTAACCTCAATTACAGGTAGGAATTATTGTGTCATTTGATTTTTCTACACCTAACCTCTAAAAAGTTTCCATCGTCAATGACCTATAAAAAATCCTAAGTAAATGCACATTTCATGTGCAGAATGTTACCTTGATAAATCAGGATAATTTACCAACTTCCTGTAAATTTCTATTGATTTCTAAAGGTATTTGGAATTCAAAAAATGATTTCTAAACAATTGACGCTTCGTTATATCTAACTCTTTTATGGACTTCGTTTCTTGCTAAGAACGATGATTTTGTGCCTTTGGGGTCTAGGATATTGATTATGATGTTAAATCAACTCTTTCTCGGTTGTATC
>JBAGKK010476816.1:0-11036 GCA_037177015.1 Euceroptres primus
ATATATAAACTTTCCATTATTCTTCGCTTCCGCATTTTTCTTCGATTATATTTTCTAGTAGATTTACGAGCAGATCATTCGGCGATGTAACAGCCATTGAAATTCAAATTTCCAGCTTCCAAAACGACCAGAGATCGTTAATTTTGAAGGCGTTTGTTATTTCCCGAGGGCGCTTGGCTGATTTGGGTTCAAGGTTCGCCTCTCTTTGGTATTGCAAATATATCTTTCTATTCTTTTTTGAAAAGTACATTCTTCCAAGAAATTCTTTATTGCAGATTTCTTAATTCTTAAAACCTTTCATTACAATTTCTAGAATTCTTTTAAATTAAAATTTTAATTTTAAACTCTTCTTTTAAATTTAAATTTAAAATTTAAATTCTTCTTTTAAATTTAAATTTTAATTTTAAACTCTTCTTTTAAATTTAAATTAAAATTTTAAACTCTTATTTTAAAATTAAATTGTAAATTCTTCTTTTAAATTTTTATTTTAATTTTGAGCTCTTCTTTTAAACTTTAATTTTAATTTTAAACTCTTCTTTTAAGTTTAAATTTAAATTTTAAACCCTACTTTAATTTTCTACCGGAATCAACAATACATAAATACCTCTAAAAAGCATTTAATTTTGTTTTCATCTTGCTCTCGTTTTCATCTAAAATTTCTAGGTAATTGAATTAAAATTGTTTTTTTTCGCAACTGTTGCCATTGTCGAGTATAATATTTCTCTCACGCTCTACCTGATCGATAGATATCGTAATAGATTTGGGAAGAACTGCTTGCCGTTCCGGAATATCTGTCGATCGTACGTCCATCAGAATCGACAACCTGTAGATACTTTGGCTCGTCACATCGCTTTCCCTCGGATTAAAAATAGGCGAAACCCTGCTGGTCTTCAAATGGAGGGGGAAAATAAAAAACGGCATGTGCAAAAAAAAAATAATGGGGACGGATGATTCAGCTGGCTTCAACGGTAGAAAAAAATTGCAAAAATATGGATAACCATAACTCGTTCAGCAATAAAAAGAGCCGAAGGTTTTTCCTCGATATTATAAAGTATGCAACGTCCGATGAAAATATACCTGTGCCGTTACGAGTCGACCACTATTGCGCTTTTTCATTCGTTCTTATTTCTACTTCCCAAATCGACGGTTATTTTCCAATTTTTGCATAAAGGAAGTGCTGTTTCAATTTCAGCTCTATCAATGTTTACTGTAAGCGACGTTTTATGATCGAACGGTCAAGATATATATATATATATATATTTCGGTCGAAAATTGAAGATATTTTAAAATTTTATTTATCAAGAATATTTTTACTGCAAAACATATATCACTTTAAAATTGCTTTTTGAGTAATAAAACTATTTTTTGGTAAAATAACAGCTCTAGATTATTCTATACACTTGTAATTTTCAATACGCTTCGTTCTCAACTTTGAAGTCGAAAAAAAAAACTTCTAGCGTTCGGATTAAAAATTTTAATCTATCTTTTGCTCCTTCCTTGAATTGACGTTCCTATGTATAATAATTAGCTCTCGTCATTTAATCAACTTGCCAATATCTAAAATGAATTGATAATAATTAAGAACTCTAACATTTAATTAACTTAACCATAATTCAACTAATTGAGATAATTACATTAATGAAGAATCGAAGTAGAGAATCGCTGCCCATTACCCAAAATATCCAAAAACAATAAAATACAGTCAAGTACAAATGGAAAATGATTAAATATCAGTACTTTTTAATATTAACAATATCTATGTAGAAAAATAATGAACGCATTAACGTATAAATAATTTGGATTTGATCGAACGGCTGGGTTTTGGGCGTTAACAAAATTGAAAAAATTTTGAAAAAATTCTTGATTTCGTAATTTTGATATTTTCATGGATTTCAATTTTTTTTATATTTCTAGAGACTTTAAACGACTCCCCACATTTTTACAGATTTTTATTTACAGCCCCATAAGAGATTATTAATGTTTAGTAGATCCGTGTTTCCAAAAAATAATTTTAATTAATTTTAATTCTCTCTACAGAAATGTAGAGAGAATTTTTGCAGAACTTTTCTCCTGGTGAAAATACGCTAGAAAAAATTTTATTAGTCTAGGAAATGATAAGTGTAAAAATATTGAATTTTTTAAAAACTGAGTTTCTGATTTTTTCTAGATTGAATGAATTGAAATTCATTGCAATTGAAATGAAAACATTGATTTTTTTCCCGGTTTTTCTAGGTCACAAAAAATTCCCGGTCATTTCCCGGTTTCTCGGTCCAGCAATCACCCTGTAAATTCATTTTTGTGTTTTTCTTTAATTTTTAGTTTTAGTGATAAAAATATTCTAGAAAAAAATTGATAAGTTCATCACTCAAAAAATGTCTGGTTAAATTAACCAGAATTCTGGTTAAATATGCCCTTACTATTTTTGCTGGTTAGAGTAACCAGAATTCTGGTTAAACTAACCAGAAATTCTGATTAAAACAATCAGAATTCTGATTACTTTAACCAGAAAAAATAGTAAGGGCATATTTAACCAGAATTCTGGTTAACTTAACCAGACATTTTTTTGAGTGATGCAACCAAAAACAAAGAGGCATCATATTTTCCAAGAATTGGAAAATTTGTGCTTTTGGAAAATTGGAAAATGCTTTGGAAAATTTTTTAGAGTATTTTAGAGTATTTTAGCTTTTTTTAGAGCATTTTTATCACTAAAACTCCCTCAGATGTTAAAAATAATATTTAAAGTCAGTTGAAAAAGAATAATTAAAAAAAATCAAAACCACACTTTTTAAAAAATTTACTATATTTACACTTATGATTCCTAGACTAATAAAATTCTTTTCTAGCGTATTTTTACTAGTAGAAACGTTCTATATACCTGAAAAAACTCTCTTTACATTTCTGTAGGGTTTAAAATTATTTTTTGAAAACAAGGGTCTACTAAACAATAATCTCTGATGAAGCTGCAAATAAAAAATCTGTAAGAATTTTTTTTAATTTTTCCACACGTAGCTTTTTTTTATGAGATTCTCGTTTTACATCACACAAAATACAAGTCGTTGACCTGAGATCAATAGCAATTCCTCTTAAACTAATTGGCATCTCGACCAACCTAAGAGACCTGAAATGCATATTTGCAGGATGGCAGCCTGAATATTGAAAATCAGGACGAATGAAATGGGAAAAGACGGAAATAGGAAACCTCAAAGTTGACAGAACTCATTGCACGTAGAAATCCGTTGCACCCATTCAGCAACGCGTTCATCATCTCTATCTAACTGTATAAGGCTTTAACGTTCCCCCCGATTCCCAAGTCTGGCGTTCGGCTTTTCAGTATGTTTATTTAATCCCCGAGACTATGTCGGAACTCCTCAAAGCTGAAAATTCGAACCCTTTTCAAGGAATTGCTGCGAAAGGAAGAAACGTGGTGACAGTGGCGAACTTGCTCGAAAACTTTCCTCAAAATACTGCGGTGCTAGGGATTTGAAATTGAAAAAAGTTTTCTAATCCTTTCGTACCTTAAAACCAACTACCCATTTTTCTCATTTTCGCCCCCTTTTCGAACCCGAGGGATTTATGTCCAATTGTGGGAAAAAAATTGTTCGCCTCTACAATTTATAAAAAATTCATACCATGTATTGTTTCCGGTGAGAAATATTTTACTTGGGAACAATTTTATTGAAACGCTTTTGCAATTTTATTGCTGGCTCTCCATTCGCGTGCGAAAATGCGAGAAAAGGAAGTATTTATTAAAATATTGCTAAATTGTGTATTTATTTTTATAGCATGGGTTAAGAATGGTCATTAATTTATTGTATACATTAATTTAATATTAGTTGTAAAATATTAGTATTATATAATACTTAATAAATAATATTAGTATTATATAATACTTAATAAATAATATTAGTATTATATAATACTTAATTTAATGAATTTAATTATCAGGCAATTTATTTATGATTACAAGAACAGTCTTTTATGTTTTATATTATAATAACTTTAATATTAAGGTAAGGTATTTTAACCTCAGAATAACCTTGAATGTCCCAGAAATATTTCTCTATATCTCTAGGATTCTAGATTATTCTAAAAAATTTCTCTATCCTCTAGAGATATTTAGTAACTCTTAAAAAAAAGATTCTTAGAGCAACATTTTTCAATTAAAAAATCTTTGCTTCTTTGCTAAAAATTCTTTGCTGGGTATATAAAAAATCGCTGAGTATTTTTCTTTTTAATTCTTAAATATATTTTCTCCTCTTTTGGCATTTGAGCATCTCGCTGTCGGATAAAGTCGCGTCGACAAATCGGATAAATAATCCCAGCCGAACAACTCTCGGTGTAACGCAACAAAGTATATTCAAGGTGTAAATGTGTGGAAGCACATACACAATTCGGCCATAATGGTTGCAAACCTATATCGATCGATCGAGCGGCTTGCGCCACCGTAAAATCCTCCACCCGCCCCGGGCCAATATTCATCCCAAGAAATATTTAATTTAGTTTATTCCCGTTTTTTTAATGTATTATAGATTCCACCACAAGATTCTATTTTCACCTTCTTTGAATTGTTAATTATTTTTTTCTGCTTTCTTTAAGGTAGGTCATCTGTCTACGAGAAGTAATCCACAGATTATTCTCCCTCTTATCCATTAAGAATTGTGGCATACACCGTGTAATCTTCAGATTAAAATGTAGTCTATATAGAAAAATTTGGATGAAAACAGCCTCAATGATAATTTGCAATTGTATTTTCCTGAAAGTTAATGCTAAAGTTATTAATTTATTAAATTAATTTATTAAAGTTATTAAAATTAAAAAATATAAAGAAATTGTCATCCTTTTAACATCATATGGATTTTGAAAGGTTTACTTTCTTCTCGGACAGAAAAGTTTCTGTAAAATTCACAGAATAATCCGTTATAATAGAGAGGACAGATTTTTTCTGTTATATTTACATATATTTTACATACATATTTACATACATTACATAGATTCTACAGACATTTCTGTTAAACTTACAGATGGTCAGTAAATTTAACAGATATGTCTGTAGAATCTACAGGAAGGTTCATGGAATTCAAACCTAACAAATATTTCTGTAGATTCTGCAGACATACAGTACCGGCTAGGAATATGAGGACACCTGTTTTTTGTGAGATGCATAAGTTCTCATAATTTTTATAATCTACGAGATAAAATTTTTTCCACAAAATAATATGAAAGCTATCAAATATTTCGTAAAATAAGCCCAAGGTGAAGTAATTTTGTTCATTCTGTAAGAAACTAGTACAAAAATAGTGCATTTTTCGACTTTTACGAAAACTTACAATAACTTATAAAAAATTAACATTTTTCAATGTCCTTAAGCACATTTTAAAGACAAATCTCCATAGAATTTCATGAATGTATGAAGAGAATTTTCTAATTTTTTCTCTCGATTTTTCCAAAGACTAAACTTCGAACAAGAAAGTTGTAAAATTTCAAATAAAGCGAAAACTCTGAAAAATTCATTTGATAAAATATACAAATTAATATTCCTGTGTTCTAAAAAAATTTATTAAAATGTAATATAGACTGATTTTACATATTTTTTTATAAATAATTATTCGTTATTGAAATTTTACAACTTTTCTTTGTCAACTTCAGCTTTGGGTGAAATCGGGGGAAAAATTGAAGAGTTTTCTTCATACATTCAGGAAATTCTATGGAGACTTAACTTTAAAATGAGCCTGAGGACATCAAAAAATGTTACAATGTTACAATGTTACAATGTTAACAATGTTACAATGTTACAATGTAACAATGTTACAATGTATGTGTTACAATGGTTTGTAAGTTATTGCAATTTTTAGGACAAATCAAAAAGTGCAGTATTTTTGCATTAGTTTCTTACAGAATGAACAAAATAACTTCACCTTGGGCTTATTTTACGCAGAATTTTGAGAGTTTTCGTGTCATTTTGTGAAAAAAATTTTACCTCGTAGATTATAAAAATTATGAGAACTTATGCATCTCACAAAAAACAGGTGTCCTCATATTCCTGGTCGATACCGTACATTCCCGACAGAAAGTTTGGGTACATTGATATTTTTCAAAAATTTCAAATGAATTTGATACCTTAAATACAACTTCTTAACAATTTTTAACGATATTTCCTTGAAAAGTATTTAAATCTGTGTCGAATGACTCTCATCTGAATTGTTTTCGATCACTCTGTAAGAAAATATCTATAAAAAACAAGGTTTTTTTGCTAATTTCTTAAATTACCAATATCTTCCCAAAATTATTTCACATTTTGTAAGTTTCCCCAGGCGGAAAATTTATGGATAATCTATCGATAGTAATTATCGATAGATTATCCATAAATTTTCCGCCTATCGGTAGATTATCCATAAATTTTCCGCCTGGGTCTAGAGCGCATTTTAAAGAGAAAATCCTGCAGTTTTTACTAAAATCATCTATAGATTTGTTGGTGCACTTGTATAGATTTGGCAAAGGGTTAAACATGACAAAGAATAACCTGAAAATTTTGAAGAATGATTACTGTCGTAATAAACGGTAATAAAACTTAATAACTGGAGATTCTATAATTCTTCCAAAATTTATTATCAAATCACTAAAGCTTTGATTTTGAAAAATAATTTTGAATAATGAAACCGTTCTTCAAAATTTTCAGATTTTTTTTCGTCACGTTTAACTAAAACTATCACGTTTAATGTTGCTAAATCTATAAAAGTGCACCAACAAATCTGTAGATGATTTCAATACAAATTCCAGGATTTCCTCTTTAAAATGAGCCCTAGAAACTTAAAAAATATGAAATAATTTCAGAGATATTGGTAATTTAAGAAATTGTCAAAAAACTTTGTTTTTTATAAATATTTTATTACAAAGTGATCGAAAATAATTCAAATAGAGATCATTCGACGCAGATTTAAATGCGTTTTAAGAAAATATCGTTCAAAATTGTTAAGAAGTAGGATATCATTTTTGTATTTAAGATATTCGTTAAAAATTTTTAAAAAATATCAATGTACCCAAATTTTATGTCGGGAAGGTATATGTTAAATTTACTGATCATCTGTAAGTTTAACAGAAATGTCTGTAGAATCTACAGAAATGTCTGTAGAATCTACAGAAATGTCTGTAGAATCTACAGAAATGTCTGTAGAATTTACAGAAATGTCTGTAGAAACTACAGAAATGTATGTAGAATCTACAGAAATGTTTGCAGAATCTACAATAATGTTTGCAGAATCTACAGAAATATCTGTAAACTTAACAGAAAAAATCTGTTGTCCCTATTTCAACAGATTATTCTGTTAATTTTACCGACTCTTTTTTCTTCGTGTTGAGAGTTTTTGACTCTAAATATTTTATTTCTTGTCTCTGAATTACGTCAAGAAGTTAAAATGTGCATAATTTGTCTAAATAGTGTTAATTTATAACACTATTAATTACAGAGCTGTACAGCTCTTTCGAATGCGGAGGGTTTTCTAACCTCTAGAGGCCCGAGGCAGCACGTATATTCTGTCTGACCACAAAATGGCTTTTCTACTGAAGAATGCAGCTCTCGCTTAAGTAGATAAGGAAGTTTCTGACCCGACACACTTGTCACGTTCGCCACCAAATGTCTTGCATGTGAATATAAAAGCAGAAAAGAAAGCTTTTAAACTTTCAAACTTCAAATAATTTCTGCTAACAGAATATATCGTTTTAAAAAGCTGTAAAAAATCACAGAAATCTATTTTTATATATAGAATAAGATTTTTGCTATCCTGATCGACAAAAATAGAAAAAAATTTTGGCCCGCCCTAATCTTCAATCCATCAAAATTAAGTGCTCAGAAAATTCGAGCCTTTGAAAGTAAAAAACAAAGCAATTTTATAAACAATTTTAATAAATAAGAAATTTTATAAATTTATAAGTTTTATTTATATACAATTTTATAAATGTCATGAAATTAATTTTTAAATATAGACAGTTTTAATATATTCAATTCAAAATTTCTGATTTTTTCAACCTATAAACTTTCAGGCTTTACAAATTTGTACGTTTTTAAAGTAATAAATTTTTAAATTTAAATTCCGTTGAAGAGTCGGTACATTTTAAACTTTTCATTCTTTTCGAAGTTTGTAAAATTAGAAATGTTTAATTTTAAAAACTACTGCTTACAAAATTAAATTTTAATTCAGCTTTTAAAATAGAGGAAGAAAACAAGAAATTAAAATTCATTTAAAAATTAAAAAAAAATTTATTTAAAATAATATAAAATCTGATCTACTTTATACTATAATGTACAAAATTATTTTTTAAATCCTCGCTCTTTCAAATTCCTCGACTGTCACTTAAACTCTAGAGAAACTTTTTCAAATATTGTTAACCTTTGAGAATTTCTTAGAGAAGATCGCTTAGTTCATAAAATACTTTTACATAAGAATTACTCGACTTTTTTTCTGCGACTCAGTTTTTAAAAATTAGTCGACTTTATTCTACATCATTATCATCATCTACATCTACATTCTCATAAATAGTTTTCTATTATTCCTTCAAAGTCAATGAAACATTTTAAGACTTTTCTCCCTGTCCAAGATTCTTCAAATAATCATCTAAATTTGAAGCGACTAAATTTTTCCGTAAAGTAGCATTTATAAAACGTCAATAAATGTCTCCTGGTTTATTATTATTGCAAAAAAGCTATTATTATTGCAGTTAAACTTCCAGTTTCGTGTTTTATAAGTACAATTTCTCTCAATTTGAAATTCTGACAGGTTAGACAAGTTTAATTTAAATAATTTAATCCAAATTGATTCAGGTGTCCTAAAGTGTTCTTGAATTTGTAATCATTTTCTGAACTACCTGAGTGATTAAATTTTTAAATCAGTAACCAAAAATAAAGTTCTACATCAGTGACAGAAATCTCTTTACAAAACTGTTAATAATTAAGGTGATGTGCAATAATAATAAACGAAAAAAGTGAAGAACATCATATATCATGTAAATAACATAAAATGTTCTAAAATTATCGAAGTTTCGTAAAAATTTCGAAGTTCTAAAAATTTCGAATTTTAGGGTAAATTCTACTTTATATAGATATAAAAATGTATTTAAAAAATGTTTTTGATGAGAAGGCGCACAGTGCTAGCAATTATTGATTCATTGAATTTAACTCAAATGGTCGTCAATTAGATTATGGGATGTTCACAAAGTGGTTTACGATACATAAACAAAATAATGATGCAATAAACCTGCAATATATGAAGTCTATTGAGCCTCCGGCTAAACCGAATGATTTCAAAAGGTAGTGATGTTCATGGAGTGAGAAATCCATTAATCCCAATCCCACAAAATCCATCATTTCAACTAACATCTTCTCTAAAACTAATCCTCAAATTATTATCAATTATAAATATAATGTCATAGCCATCTGCAACTATCAAAACATTCAAAGCCAACATCCACATCATTTTTACTTTCCAATTAAAAGCAGATTCTTTAGAGAAAGATACTTTAGTATTTTTCATTAGGAAACTATATAATCAACACACGCAACTTTTGTTTCTGAAATATTCCAATAACATTGTTTCATCTAAAATTCTCCAATCGATTCCTGATTTCTACTTCCGTTATCATTATCTACTTAAGTGAAAATAGTTTCAACCAATAATCTGCTGGTATAACCTAAAGTTCAGAAACTACTTGATTAAAGGTTTTCTGGTTGAAAGGTACAAGCTGATAAAACAGAGATGCAAAACAGTTTCTCGGTTAACAAGATCAGATCACGACCTAGACTAGTCAAGTTACATTATTAGCATAATTTACCCCTGAGTTCCTGATCACGTAAATCAAAGTGACAAGTCAATATTCTATTTTCTTTTGTCATGGCTGCTTTGTCTTTCAAAGACACAAGGCTTGTTTACCAATATTGAAAATCTATGCTTGATTTCGAACACTCTACAACATCAAACAGCGAAAATGCTAACAACCCTTCCAATATGATGTTGAATAGCACCTTGTGGTCTATTCTCTCGGAAATTGAACTTGGAAAGTGTACTTTAGCCATGAGGTATAGCCCCTTCAACTTATCCTCACCTTTATAACCTCTGCCTTTGCTAATTGAAACTAACAAACTTTTGCCTCCTTAGGGCAAATTTACATGGAGAGTTCACTTGAGTAAAAGCAGTTAGTCTCGGTCTTGAGTTCGTCTCTCTGTGTAGTCCGTCTTTCCTGATTTGTGTTTGTGTAAAGATATCAAGAGATGTGTCAAAAAAAAAAACAATAACAGAAAAAAAATATACTTTTTTCAATAAAATTAATAGTATTTCAAATTCTATATAAACAATTCTATATAAACAATTATACAAACAAATGTTTTTTATGTAGAATTGTTTATATTTGAAACAATTCTATATAAAAAACCATTTTTTTATATTAACATTATTGGCGAATAATCACTTCATAAACTATTTCACACTGAAAAATTGTTGATATCGCAATTTAAATTTTCGTTGTTTCAGAAATATTGCATACTGCAGTTACTTGATTTTAGAGGCAATATTTTCGGGTAAATTCAGGACACGACACTTTTTATGAGAGTGTGTAACAGTGATAGGCACATGACTCGGATTTAGTACACATTGTTCAAATATTTTCATACGTTTTACACGCGGACGAACGATATGAAAATTTCATGGGTTGCACTCTCATCAGGGACGGTACGACATGGGGTGCCATTTAGTGTCCCATTTTCAGATGATGAGAAAAAATCGATCGTGTCTAGAAATCGAGAAATAAATGCTTTTACTCTTTTTCTCGTTTCTTAGCTTCTTCGTAAAGCTTGCTTTCTTCTTTTTTCATATTCCACGCTCTCTTATTTCCTCAATCAAATCTCTCATTCAATTTGTCGTGCCAGCACGTATCATAACAGCGTTCTTACGCGTACTTGAAAAGAGCATGGAGGAATTTCTTGTCTGTAAATTGTCTTGCAATTCAAAGAAAGAAGCACAATAATTTTTCAATTATTGTAAAGAATCACA